>JASDQU011312619.1:5070-15590 GCA_032191745.1 Picea mariana
ATGGGTTACGTTATCCCTTATGGGATACGTAACCCATTTAAACTTATATTTTATTTTCCCCTTTTTTAATACATTAATCAATTACTTTAATTAATAATCAATTAATCACTAACCACTAATTTAATAATTAATCATTTAATGTCTTATTTAATAATTACTCATTCCTTAACCCCTATTCAAGGAATTAATCATACTTCAGCTAAGTATAATCAAAACAATTAATTAATAACTTGTAATCAATTAAGGTTATATAATAATTAATTATAATTTAGCCCATGTTTAGGTTTATTTATGAAATTATTCATAGTAATAAGAAAAGGGTCATTACAGTTATGGCATAGGAGACTTGGACATCTAAACTTTGACCACTTAATCAAACTCAAAAATCTCTAGGCAGTAAAAGATCTTCTGAGAACATCAAATCCCCAAGATTCAATGTGTAAACCCTGCCAAGTAGGAAAGATAACCAAGACACAGTTTAAGTCCAAGAGATTTACTTCAACAGAGAAACCACTCCAACTAGTTCATATGGATTTATGTGGACCATCAATGTTAGAAAACTGAGAGGGGGGGGTGAATCAGTTGTCATCGTGCTTAAACAATTATGCTTCTTTTTAAAATATTTACAAGGCACTCAATGATGAACACAATAATGAAAGGAAATGAACAATGGCACATTCAGCATCAGTCACATATATGAGAAACACAGAGACAGATATTTCCCAAGGAAACCCATACAGGGTAAAAACCTCTTCTTATTTATATGATAAGTATTATTTACATTCTTTACATTATCATACATTTGAGCACCAACTCATTGTGAGGCTACAACCTCTGTTTTGCAAGCTGCAACTTGCTGAGAGAATCAACTCTCTGTTTTTCTCTAGAACCCACTATAAGGAAGCACCAACTCCTTGGTTTCTCTAGCACCAACTAGAAGGAAGCACCAACTCCCTGTGTTCAAGCCCCCACTTGAACCTCTGAGGACATGTTGACGGGCGAAATTGATCGTCCGTCAACTGGAAGAGCGAGTCTAGTCCGGGGTTGTCTAAATAACCCAAGTTGTTTGGTGTAACTCATTCTGATGGGTTTAATGGCTCCATTAGCCAATCTAAGAATCCTAGAAGAAACAAATAAAAGAGAGAAATAACTAACTAATTACTAAACACACTATATATATGTACATATGTTCAAATGTAACTATAGTAGTTGTATTTAAGTAGAATATATACAAGTCTCATTTATTTACACGATTTATAAGCTGCAAGTTTTAATCAAAACTTACGAAAATCAATGTGAAAAATGATTTCTTCTAGAAAGCAGATAAAGAAAGAACATAAATTTTTTTATTGTTTTTCTTTTATAAATTTAAAGAATCTTGCAAAAAAAAAACGTTAATGAAACATGAACATGTGTATAGTCAAAGATGAACCATACATTCTAGTTTCAATGATATGTAAATGAAAGAAAAATACAGAGAAGATATCCTGTCAGTGAATTAGTGAAGTGTATCCAAGCATCTGCATGAGTGGTGAACATCCAACTACCATGTACAAGAGAGAAATCTGCAATGAACCTTATGAATGTTCTAAATAAATTCAGAACATGTATTGGCAGCTTAGGTTTTAATGACATAAAAGGAAACACAAACATAAACCTGTGATCTCATAATTATACATGATTACAACAAGATAAATTTGGAAGCAATCTATGCATTTTATCGTTCAATTTAAAATTCAAAGATAAATCTCATTATTAAAATCGAAGACATAATCACAACATTTGTATTTTGATGAAAAAAATGATAGATGGTATTTATAATATAAACTTCCTACACATCACAGATCATTTAATTTAAAGATATCAGACCTGCACATGTAACAAGATTTAAAAAAATATTAATAACAACATTATAAACAAAAGGCTAAAGACAAAATGCATATATGTCATTCTATTAAGTTTTTTGAATCAATTATCCATTTTGTAGTCCTGGAATAAATTATTTGGATAATAGACTTTAAAGATTGGAAAAGTTAATACATAAATGATAATAATTAACCATGTATTGATAAAAAAAGACTAAATCTATTTAAATCAATGCATAATCAATTATTCAAAGAATATGAAGATATTATATGAAAATAAAACCATTTTACTTACAGGACAAAATCCATTAAGCAACCTGGAATTCCATATTCTTCTTTAAAAATACTCATCCATTCTCCCAAAGCTTCCAGCCACCCATTACTCCATTTGAAAACAAATAAAAAGTTTACAAAAGTAATAATATACAAAAGAGAAAGGATTAAAATCCTCCTCTCCAATTCTTGGATCTCTATGGCTCTGATCTTTCTCATATATTTATAAAATGAATGAACAGTCTGGGCGTCACTATTAATTTTCGCCACCTGAAATTTTCCTCTAAAATAGACCCAAATATCTCTCAAATCATGTTATTTTTTGGGAAAATCTCTATGCAGAAAGTAAATGGGTCTATTTTGGTTCTGGGTTTTCAACCGTTTCTTCAAATTCCTCACGGTTTGGCTGTAATCAGTTATGTAAAATTGTCTGTCTGATCTTAACGCCTTTCCAAATTTTATCTGTTGTTGCTCATAAAATTATTTGTAGCAATCCAAAATTATTTTTGGATCAATCATATTGAACGTATTTGTATAATAAAATCAAACCATGATTAGATCCCTATCAAATATTTGATAATAGAAACCTATGAAACAAAAAAAAACCTAAATTAATAACCTAAAAATTGTGAATAAAACAAAATCTAGAAAAATAAAAAATGAATTTAAACTAACTATAACTTGTAAACAAATATTGTTTATAATTTGTTTTCAAATATGATATAGAATCTTCAAGTTAATGGAGAAAAAATATCAATTTTAGTTTTTTACAAAATCAAACAAATGATAGATAATTCTTTGATTATTATTATTTTGAAATGAGATGCAAAATGAAAAAAAAATTTAATTAATTAATATCACCAAATGATTTCATGAAAATGAGAAACCAACCAAGATATTATTTGATGAAGTATTGAACATTATTCAAAATAGTCAAACTTGCTAATGAGCAAAAGAATGAACACATAATCATAATTTAAATGAAAGTAAAAATTTGATAAAAATTAACGTTTTTGTTTAAATTGAGATTTTTATGCTCATTTCTAACTTTTGACATACTCTTGTAATGAATGTCTCATACTATAGTGAATGTCTTAAGTTTGTCTCAAAGAAAGCCAAGGTATGGAACTATTTGAAAAGGTTGATTATGTAGCTCATTATAATTATCAAGATTCTAACGGGGCCCTTTAAATTTTGTAAAACATTTAGGGGGAGTTGTTGGGGCCCAACAAGACACCAGTCCTCCCTAGCACCTTCCAACCTCCCTAGATTATGAATATGAAATACTGAAACCTATTACAATGGTATAGTGTTCAATAACAACTTACCAGTCTCATCACTGTTCTGCAAGATTTTGCTACTCAGACTTCCTCGTTGTCATCCAATATGCATCCGCTGCCCATTCTGTTCTTCTGCTTTTATGCTCTGTGCACCATGTCCATTCGCTGCATAGTTCTTCTTCTGTTCTTTTCAGCTGTTGCACTTTGATCCTTATTCATGCATGAATCACCTTCAACAACATCCACAGCAATCCCAGCAATGAAAACAGCCGCATATCTTCTCTGTACTGTGTATATATAGATTATGTGCATCTTGCACATGCAATATTCTCCATTCCTCTACATGCTCATACCATGCCAATCTCCTCCACATATCAAGTGCTCTGAGTGATTATCATCACGACTCTTCATCTTTTCTGGCAGTTCAACCCCTGTGTCTATCATCACTAGGTGTTATGCCAAGATTCCTTTTTCTCTCTGGTATTTGAGACTCTTCATCTTCTTTGTTACATTCAGGATCATCCTTTTTATTTTAGTTACGAGCTCCAACCCTCATCCAGCTGTCAATTTCCTTCACGAATCGTATTCATTCCACTGGCAGATTCCATGTAACTCTTCATCTCCTCTGGAAATCACACAGAAGTCTCTTCGCATCCTCTGGTAGAAACCATCAATGGTTTCTAGCAGTTACACTGTGAGGATCAACATTAGCCTTCCGATCATGCTCATGTTCACCTCCATCATTGGATTAACTCTGATGATTTCTTGCGTTATTTACCTATTTCGTACTTTCACAATTAAGAGATTTTGCGATGAGACATCTTGAGTCTCCATGTCACGAGTTTTGAAACTCCGAAATAGATCTTTTCTGCACTAGATCCTTCCTTTATATGACCATGGATATGAACAATCACTTGTTCATAACGTGCTTTTCACGATTTTGCATTTCTCCCTTTCATTAATTCCGTTGTGGAGTTTCTTGACTTTCCAAGTCGCGATCCCAGAAACACCAAAAGGAAGCTTGTCTGGATGTACTCTTCTCTTTAGCTCTTCGATGGTGTGACCACCGGCTAAGACCACGCACTTATGCATAAAGAGATTTCACAATTTTGCATTTCATGAATCTGGAGATGAGGCATCTTGACTCTCCAAGTCACGATCCCCAAAATGAGGAAAAGAAGCTTGTCTGCACGTACTCTTCTCTTCAGCTTTTCAATGGTGTGACCACCGACTGAGACCACGCGCTTATGCATAAAGCGCTTTTGCGATTTCACATTTCATGAATCTAGAGATGAGGCATCTTGAATCTCCCAGTCACGATTGATGAAGCTCCGAGATGGAGCTTAGATCAACGGTCCAGAACCCTTGGTGATCTGATGGTCCAGATCTTATTGTGAGTTTGCATCTTGCGATTCCTGTGATGGAGGTTCTTGTCACTCCAAGTCCCGATATGCAAAGCTCCGAGATGGAGCTTGGATCAATGGTCCAGAACCCTTGGTGATCAGACGGTCCAGATCTTATCGTGAGTTCGTATCTTGTGATTCCTATGATGGGGGTTCTCGTTAGTCCAAGTCCCAATACGCGAAGCTCTGAGATGGAGCTTAGAACAACGTTCCAGAACAAACCTCGATCTGATGGCTGAGATTGTTTCATGATTTTTCATATCGTGAAATTGAGAGGTTAGGGAACCTTGTTCCTTTGACTTTTCATTCAGCAACATGACGATCTTTCACCACGTGTCCTATGGATCAACGGTCCACGACTATTCCCGATGGACGACCAGGATTCCTTCACAGTTTTGGGAAGTTGGATGACTCTTGGACTTATCCACCTTACATCTTCGCCATATCTAACGACTATTGAGCCTTTGTAGATACCCCAAATCCTACGGCCCATATCTTCTCGTGATTTTTCCACTTCACAATTTCACTGCTTCGCGATTTCATCGACCTTCGCAATTTCACCGCTTCGCGATTTCATCCACCTTGCAATTTCGTCACTTCGTGATTTCACTGTTCTTTCCATCATTGTTCTTTGCCATCATTGATCTTTTCCATCGTTGTTCTTTCCATCAATGAAAAGCTTACTCCCAACTGTAAACCTTCCAACAATCTCCCCCTTTGGCATTGATGGTAACAAAGGCACCCTTGTTCTTTTCTCCCCCTTTGACATCAATGTCAAAGAAAAAATGCTCCCCCTGAGTTGTTGCATTAATTTTAGGATGTATCAGATATGAAACCAATATAGGACTCCCCCTAATAGGATGGACTCTCTTAGATGTGAGACGAGATGACACCCAACTTCTGTCTGAGATATTCAAATGGTGTCTTTTCTAGAGGTTTAGTAAAGATGTCTTCAATTTGTTCTGTAGTGGGAATGTGATTGACTTGAACAATCTGATTGGTGACCTGCTCTCTCAGAAAATGATATTTTATGGTAATATGCTTGGTCTTGGAGTGGAATACATGATTTTTAGACACACTGATGGAACTAGTGTTATCACAATGAATTGGGATCGGTGCAATGTATTTTACCTCCAAATCTGCAAGTGTCTAAATCATCCATAATACCTGAGTGCAACAGGTAGCAACAACAATTTACTCTGCCTCTATTGTTGATAAAGAAATGGAACCTTGATTTTTACTAAGCCAGGCTACTAAGGAGTCACCCAGGAAGAATGCTCCTCCACTGGTGTTTTTTCTCTCATCAACATAGTTTTCCCAATCTGCATATGAATAAGCAGTCAGCTGAAGATTTTAATTTCTGGGATACCACAGACCATAAGTCATTGTTTCTTTCAAATACTTGAATATCCTTTTGATATCTTGCAAATGACTCTGTTTAGGTGCAGCTTGATATCTTCCTACCATTCCTACAACATGCATTATGTCTGGGCGATATGTTGTGATGTACAACGGGCTTCCTATCATTGATCGATATGAGCTTTGATCAACATCAGGTGAATCATCATCCTTGCTTAATTTACATCCAGTTACCATAGGTGTACCCACATGTTTAGAATCTTCCATTTGAAACCTTTTCAGCATTTCTCTTAGATATTTTTCTTGAGAAATGAACATCCCTTTGTGCCTCTGAGTAATTTGCAAACCAAGAAAAAATGGTAGTTCTCCTATCATAGACATTTCAAATTCAGACTCCATGGCAGAAGCAAACCATTGTACCAATGAATCCTTATTACATCCAAAGATGATGTCATCTACATAGACCAGTACAATGAGAAAATTATTATCCTTTGTTTTAATATACAGATTGTTGTCAGTTGTTCCTCTCTTGAACCCTTTGTCTTTGAGATACATATCCAGTCTATGATACCAAGCTTGAGGGGCCTGTTTTAAACCATATAAATCTTTCTTCAGCTTGCATATTAAGTCAGGGTTGTCAGACAGTTTGAAACCCTCTGGTTTTTCCATATAGACTTCTTCACTTAAATCTCCATTTAGAAAGGCTGACTTGACATCCATTTGGTAGACTTTAAACCTTTTATGACAAGCATAGGCAAGAAACATTCTGATAGCTTCTAATCTTGCTACCGGTGCAAATGTTTCACCAAAATCCAGTCCTTCTATCTGAGCATAGCCTTTACAGACTAACCTTGTTTTGTTCCCGATAACTTGTCCTTGCTCATTCAACTTATTCTTAAAGATCAATTTGGAGCCAATGACGTTTTTACCTTCAGGTCTTTGGAACCATCTCCCACGTATTGTTTTTCTCAATCTGATCAAGTTCATCATTCATTGCTTTAACCCAGTGATCATCTTTGTTGGATTCATTGAAATTCTTGGGTTCCAGCATGGATATGAGAGCTATATGATATTGTTTGGTGGTTTTGATTAGCTTTCTCTTGGTTTGTACACCTTTGTCTTTTTTTCCAATTATCTGACTTGTAGGATGATTCTTTTGAATGATTCTGGAGGAGAAATTTGTAGTTGAATGCTAATTTGAGTCTGTCTGAGTGTCTGAGTCTTCATCTGATTCAGAGTCTTTGTTTTCTGATTCTTGGACCTGTTCATCTTTATCTTTAGCCGTGTCTTCGGTAGAAGACTCATTACTGTATACCTCTCTTGCTGGGATTCCTTCATCAATTTTTACATCAATACAGTCAACCATTTTATGTAGCCTCTTATTATAGCATATATATCCTTTACTGTTTGTAGTATACCCTAAGAAGATACCTTCATCATCCCTATCATCATATTTGTCGAGGTTCTAATCATTATTCTTTATGTAGCATTTACTCCCAAAGACTCTGAAGTGTTTGATTGAGGCAGGTCTTCCAAACCATAATCCATAAGGTGTCTTGTCACTTTGTGGTCTGAGGTGGGATTTGTTAAGAACATGGACTGCTGTGTGTATTGCTTCTACCCTGTAGGTTTGACCAATGTTCTTCTCATTCATCATTAACCTGGCCATTTTCTGCATTGTTCTATTTTTCCTCTCAACAACTCCATTTTGTTGTGGAGTTCTTGGGATTGTGTATTCTCTCTTGATCCCATGTTCATCACAGAATTCCTTGAAGTCTCTTGACATAAACTCTCCTCTCCGATCTGATCTTACTGCCTTTAACCTCTTGCCTGTTTGAGTCTCTGTTAAAGCCTTAAATATTTTAAACTTCTCAAATGCTTCAGCTTTTTCTTTGAGAAAGGCAACCCAAGTAAGCCTGGAGTAATCATCGATAATCAACATGAAGTAGTTTTCTTTCTCTATGCCTTCCTATCTTGATGGTACACATAAATCCATATGAACTATTTGGAGTGGTTTCTCTATTGAATTAAAGCTCTTGGATTTAAACTTTGTCCTATTTTTCTTCCCTACTTGACAGGGTTTACACATTGAATCTTGGGGCTTTGATATTATCGGAAGATCTTTTACTGCCTCGAGGTTTTTGAGTTTGATTAAGTGGTCAAAGTTTATATGTCCAAGTCTCCTATGCCATAACCAACTTTCATAATGTTTGCTTAGATGAAATTATTCTCTATTTTCTTTCAACACATATACATTATTTTCTTTCCTTATGTCTTTGGCCACCACTTGTCCTAAGTTTACAGAATTTATCTTGTAGTCCTTGGACGTGAACAACACTTCGCATCCTCTGTCACACATTTGACTTACACTGAGAAGATTTTGTTTCATCCCATCCACAAGTAGAACATCTTGGGCTTTTCCTTTTCCATTACTTAAGCTCACCATCCCTTTGCCCTTTATTTTCCCTTGAGCATCATTTCCAAAGGTTATGTTTCCTGATTTGCTTTCACTTAGAGATAGAAACTTTCCTTTGTCTCCAATCATGTGTTTGGAGCATCCACTGTCTATATACCAAGGGTTCATTTTTCTTTGAATGGACAACACTAATCCACACTTGTCACTTTCCTTCTTCTTCCAAAACTTGACATTTTCAGCAGGAGATTTCGAATCTGGTTCATATTCCCTTAAACGACAGTCAATAGATTTGTGTCCATAGTTATGACAGATGTAGCATTCAATCTCATTGTTCAACAGGTCAAACTTATTGGTGCAGTGTTGTCTACTCATTGACTGTTGATTATTTCTTGACCTCTTTAGTTGCATGTCCCTGGACTTAATTTGGTAATTGGAAATCAGTGAAGGTTTGTTACTTGGTTGCATCATTCTTTGTTGTGAAAAGTATTTATTCCTTTGAAATCTCAATTGCTCATGTCTAAGTCTTACGGAACAATTTACAGCTTTGTGACCAAAGTTATCACAGTAGAAACAATAGCCATAGAAGAATTCTTTGTACCTGGAAAATGGTTGTCTTCTTTGAGAAAATCAATTTCTTCCAGACTGATGACATCGTTCATTAGTGATCACATTACTTCTTTGTTCTACAAATTCATATCTGGCATTTTTTTCTTACTCGACCTCAGTGGCTAATTGTCTTCCTTTGTTTCTACAGGATTGTTATTGTCATTGGTTGTACTTTTGACAAACTTGAGGGGTTCTTCATTTCCTGGCTTACCACTGCGTGATCCCTCTTCATACCCCAAGCCAGTTTTCAACTTTGGATTCCTTTTCTGATTCAGAATGGTGGCCAATCCTTCTGAGGCTTTGATACCTGATAGATTATGATTATACAAGGCTTGAAACTTCTCCATTTCTTTCCTTGTTTTCACTACTTCTTGTTCTAATGCTTCAAATCTTGCCTTCTTTTCTGATAGCTGTTGTTTCAAAATCTCTTCGATTTTCTTTACCTCTTCCAATTCTACTTTTAGTAGGACAAGGTCTTCATCGGGTTATTTACTGTATTTCTCGAACTGTATCAACAATTGTCTTTGCTTTATGTTCTTGATTCTTAGTCTGTCAATCTCTTCCAGTGCATTGATCAGTTCTCCTTCCATGTCAACCACATCTTCTTCTTCATCACTTCCTATGATTGTATTATCATAATCCTCTTTGTCCATAAGTATGAAGTCATTTAGTTTATCTTCAATAGAGGAGTCATTTTCTTCATCATCTGAAGGATCATCATCATTGTTTTCATTGTTTACACACAGACTTTTCTTCTTAAAGTTTTTCTTTTTAAATAAATTTTTGTGTTTGTACTTCTCCTCATCATCACATGTCTGATCCTTTCCTTTGTGGGGACATTTATTTGCAAAATGACCTATCCTACCACAGTTGAAAAATTTGAAAGGAAGTTTACCTTTGTATTTTCCTTATCCCTTCTTCAGTCTCTTCACAAATTTTGCTTCAATTTCAACGGGCTCAGAATCCTCATTCTTGTCTTCTTTAAATGATGCTTCTCTGGAGCTAGCTTTATCTTTAACTATTCTCACTTCATATGCAGTCAATGTTCCTAACAGTTGATCAAACCCCAAGGTTTTTAGATCATTAAGTTCTTCTATAGAAGAGACCTTCGGGTTGAACCTATCTGGGAGAGATCTCAAGATTTTCTGAACTAAAGAAGGTTCATCAATTATTTCACCAAGTGCCTTCATTGCATTTACCATTTCTTCTACTCTTAGAAAGTATTTTCCAATAGTTTCATCTTCCTTCATCTTCAGCTGTTCAAACTGTATTATGTAGGTTTGAAGCTTTGCATCCTTTACTTTCTCATTACCCTCAT
>JASDQU011312622.1:8226-20672 GCA_032191745.1 Picea mariana
ACATCCCTATGACTGCAAAGTGAATGAATGTAATTGTGTCTCGAGGAGGCTCTATCCATGAAAAGTAGAGTTTGGAATATCATAAAAAGAATTTTTCATATGAGGATTGGCATGACATACTTGACATCTATAATCAATATGATATTTCCTTTTTTATAGGAGATCGCTTGAGGCCGGGCTCTATTTATGATGCAAATGATGCTACATAGTTTGCAGAACTTGCTACTTAAGGCGAGCTCACTCATCATGGGAGAAGGATGTGCATGTTATGAATGAAGGACCTGACCATATCCCAATGCACAAGATCCCTGAAAATATGGAAAAATAACTAGATTAGTGTAGTGAGGCCCCATTTTACACCCTTGGCATGCTAAAGAGAAAGGGTATGAAGTATGCTAAATAGCATGGGTATGGAGATGCACAAGAAACTATAAAGCATGGTATGGATGCAATGAGTGCCGATTTTCTTGCCGCAAAGAAAATAGTCAGTGGGGAGAAGTGGGGAGAAAGTATTGGAGGATAAATCTACATACCTCAACACCATGTAGCTGAAGGAAAGAATACACTCACTATATCGTGTACTTGTGTTATAAAGATAGAGGAAACTAGAAATTTCTTTTGCATCAGAGTATATATAGAATAATGGCTAACTATATTCTTAGAATTTAACTCAAGGTAATAGGTTTGCAGGTCTTTAAGCCACTATAGATGTTCAGTTGTGAAGCACTCAAACAAATCGGGTTTAGTTAATTTACATTATCAATAATTTATTATGTTATTTTTTAATTTTTTCATGCTACTATTAGGCGAGTAACATTTTATTTGATCACAAGGAAATCAAAACATGGAGACTTTGGTGTGAATATATATTTTTTTAATGCAAGGAAAACTTTGCTTTATTTTTTTCCACTTTCCATTTATAACATTAAATATACACTCACTAATTGTAGCAACACTAGGGGTGATTTCCTTGATTCTACCACTAGTGAAGCTAGGGTTATTGACAAGGGCAGGATGAGAAAGTCCCTTTGAGTATAGTACTTTCATATTTTAATGGCCACTTAGAACTAAAATGGTTTGAACTTGGAGATCTTGTTGAATTTCCTCCGTGGATAAGTAATATCTTAGGTAAGTTAGAATGGTTTTGAACTCTTATTGTTTTGTGGGGTCTCAACCAGTGCACCGGTTATACTGGAACTAAGAAGCCCAAAAACTAGTCATAAAATGCATCATGTTTGTTATTTAGCATTATAAATAAGATATATGCAAATCTAAGACAAATTGAGGCCACAATAAATCTCTGGGTTTAAGCAATATATTTACCAAGAATCCATTATTGATGTGGTTTGCCCCTCCAGAATGGTATATCTTTTTGTTTTAAAAGAATTGAATAAGGAATTTGAATTAAAAGGATGCACCATAGGCAAAGCAACTGTCAAAATTTACAAAAAATGTCTTGAGAGAACTAAAGCACAACTTTGTTTTCTGACTGATATACAAAACAAATAGAGACTTATAATTTTGGGTAGTGAAACTGCCATATATTTTTATATATTTTCCTAATAAAAATATGCATATAAAATACTGCATTAAGATATAATTTCTAGGTACCAATCTTGTCTTCCATCTGTTAATGATGTATTTCCTTCTATTTCCATTGGTTCTACTCCATGTCCTCTTTGTGCTTTGCCTGCTCTATCTTTGAAATAGTTTTGTTCCTGTTCCACCATATTTAATCTTTGTAGAAGCATTGTCACTATTGATTCTAGTTCCTAAAGTCTTTGTCTTTCAGTTTCACATTCCTGAAGACATTGTACTTCCTGTTCAAGCTTCTCAATTTTCTGGATCAACATTAGCATTGTTTGTTCCATTGCTCTTGATTGCTAATTCTCATGAATAAAGTATCATGTTCTGTTGAGGAGGAGTGACACAATATTTTTCATATTGCTTATAATCCTTGCATTGTCACTGTATTGTGCCTATATTCCTTCCAAGATTACCTCAAAATGCTTCAAATATCCTTTGACCTCAACCCATAAAGGATCCATTGTAATGGAAATATCCAAGCTCACTATTCTATTATCCTTGATCTCTATGATGAAATCACAATGTATCAAGTTCACTAATGTATCAACAAAAATAGGATTTCCCAATATGAGTAATATCAAGGTTTGACGAATCCACGGAACGAATCCGTGAAGGCTACAAAAGAGAGAGGAATTATGAACATGGGTCAAAATAAACCAGGATAAGTTTAAAGTTTTAGAGAGAAATGGATCAAGGACGATGTCTTGAGGAAATGATGAGAGAGGGGTCAGGCTAATAGGGAATGGGGAGGGGTTGGGAGGGATAAATTGAGAGGGATATGAGAGAGGGAAAGGGAAGATTGACAGAGAGAAATATATGAAGAAAATAGACATGAAAAACCCAGAAAAAGGAAACAAAAGTAGAGGGTGAGAGAAGGAAGGTGAGGTAGTGAAAACAAGTTCAGAGAGATTCAACAAATAATAAAATTCACATGTAAGAAATCTATTACTTTCCAAGTCCAGGAGCTTCCTATACATAGTTTCAATATCCTTCGCATAGATATCTTGTGTGTACCTAGAGATCAAAATATGTTGATTGCACATAAAGGCCATATATGAAGAAGGGAAGTCTCCTGACTCAGACCTGCAAACTAAGCCAAGCCTCCCAAACCAAAGAATTGGATCTGATATGTTCTCCATTCTTGAGCTTGAAGATATCCGAGTTTCATGCATGTTAGGGTTGGAAACAAGGCTTTAATGGTCAGAGATGTGATAATACTACTATAACACTCCCAATGATGTTGACTCTACCACGCCATGGCCTATATTTTCCATATATATTTTTTAAATTTTATACAGACACCATTAGGATTCTCTAGCTCGTAGATATTTGAGTTTCACAGATGCCTGGGGTATTGAAATCATAACAAGGATTTAATGGAGAGATATATGATAATACTAATACACCACTCCCAATGATGTTGATGACATGGTCATTTCTCTTTGGATGAAGTTTCGTTTTTATTTGAAGGAATGGTTGTTTCTCTTTCAATGAATGATCATTTCTCTTTCGAYGAACAATCCTTTCTTTTTCGATGAATGGTTGTTGCTTTATCGATGAATGATCATTGTTCTTTCAATGAATTTGAGTCGCTAGTCCGACGTCAATTTGTCATGCTTTCAACATGTGTTTATCGGTGATTAGAGGTAGTTTTTGTGATCATGAGACGATAATTTATCGTATCTTCAATGACCTATTTGTCGAAGCTACCATAGAACCAGAGTCGTCGTAGTTTCTACATTCCCGAGATGACAAAAATGGGTTCAAGTTGTCATCTTAAGACCGATGATCGATCGGCGAATATTTTATCGGACATACGACTAAATATTTTGTTGAAAGTTGCATCTGAATACCGAATAACTCGTGTTCATCGATAGAGAGACACCATGATAATGACGAACATGAGTTGATGTGTTCATTGGAAGCTTGTTGTGTTTGCGATGCAAAGTCATCAATAAAGTATCATAAAATTGGCCCAATGTACTAGTGGGCCTAGTCATTTATGTTGGGGTCACTAGTAGTTAGGGTTTGGGCAGTTATAAACTATTTATAGAGGTAGGAAGTTAAGTAATGTTACATCAAGAAAGATCATTGTATTGGAGATTTTCTCAATTGTAGGTTCCCCACTCAAAGAGGAACTTGAACATTGCACCTTTTGGAATATCAATATAGGGTTGCTTATTTTGTAGGTTCAATACTCTTTTATGTTTCATTTACTTCCCATGAATTGAGTTTCTTCATATATTGTTCATAATTCTCTATTTTTGTTATATAAGTACATTATAATAATTGTGTCTATTTTTCTTGGTGGCACTTTGCACATCCTCTAATTAGTGTTCTATGATCCTCATACTTCTTTAGATCATTGGGCCTAGAGATTTATCAACCAAGAAATGAAATTTCGAAGAAAAAAATTATATGTTCTTACGTTGAGTGTCATTTCTTATTAAATGCTTAGTATTTCATTAGAACTTTTATCACCATAGTCATTTTCATAAATCTCCTACTTTCTTAATGCTTCATGAACCACCTTTATTTCTTATTCACCATGCACAATATTTCCTTGTAGCTCCAAGAATATACCCAAGCAATGATTCCATACTCACTACTTATTCTCATGTTATGTCTTTGCATGTTGCAATGATTGATTCAATGCTTATTGTATCATATCACACATTGCTTGTCCATACATTGAGAAACCTAGTTTTCTCAATGTCAAGAAAAGGTCCCAAATGATATTTATTTTCTTGCTCACTTACAAAAACATTTTATCTTTTTATTTACCCTTTTTCTYGATGATTTGCCTTTCCACACTCAAAGATTGCATCTCTCATTTTCTGATTGTCCCACTAATCATCGTTCTTTCTATCACGGGAAGGGTTCAATCCTTACTTATTTTGAGCACAATATTTTATGATATATCCACAAAWWYTTTTTTTCTTGCTATCCCAATACCTAATCAAATGAACCTTTTCTTTTGCTAGTCAAACACATCATTCTCTTGATCACTGCCTCATTATGGCCTATGCTCACGATGTTTTTATCTCTTGTGTTCTTTGTGTTGTTATATATTGTGCTTGCTACATGACATATACCATTGGATTTCCTTTTCTTGAAMAAAKTCCATTTACTTACCAATAGAAAAATGCATCGAGCAAATAATATTTTCTCAAGGGCTTTACATACAAAGATTTTTCTGGATCTTTTTCCTTCAACAATTTTTCTTAGAGAGTGACCTTGGCTTAACATTTTATTAATTCAATGATATACTGATAGCTTTGTGAACATTCCATTTCCCTCAATCATTAATTCTTTCAATAAGAAAAAATATATACCATTGTAAAGTTCGTTGGAGCATAAAAAACTAAAGTGACATTTTTGGGCCTTAATAGAGCCCAAATGAATTTTCCACAAAATGTTCTCCTCACACAAGGAGAGAGGGATGGGAGCATATTGCAACTTTTATAATTAATATGATGATAGGTATTTACACATGATATATATATCCTCTACTAGGGTTCAAGTCTCACCAATTATGTTATATAAAGTCTTCGAGCTAACTTTGGGCCTTGTACTAGGTTATGTATCCTTTGGCCATGTTGTAATGAGCCTTTGGGACAAAATAACTTGAAATAACATGACTTTATTCTTGGGATTTTTTTTTGTTTCCATTGTGTATATATAACCAAAAAACTTACTCATATACTAATTAGAAAAAATATACTAAATCTCTACAAATCACATTTCTAGACATGAGTTCTTCCAACACCAAACAAAAATCAACCCTAGTTAGAGATTCCTTAGATAGAGAATATGCCTGAACATTTTTCTCCCTAAAGATATGTCTGGAGGAAATCCTCAAAAAAGAGCCTGTCATTCTTTTTAGGATACAAATTATATGATGAAGAGCATTATTTGTAATCTAGAAAATACCCAACATCCAATCAATGACCAAAWTGGAACTGTCATAGACCTGAAAAATTTTGCACACCATGACCAAGGGAATTATTCAACAACCCATATAGAGCATTGAAGTCACTATAGTTGTTGTATACATCTCCCATTCAGTCCATCCCTRAAACAACATGATATTCATTTAAGAAAAGAGTGAATCSACCTCCACACATATGCCCCTGCTCCTGGGAATACCCATAGAGAAATCCCTAAGGGSATGTTGGATCAATTTCCAATAGAGAAAGGGTCTGAGGCTGTGAAAGCACCTCAAAACCCTTGAAATTAACCAAAATACCAAAAACATACTGAGAAATCTATATAGTTTTCCTCCCTCTTTCTTCAAATAGGATACTATTCCTAGAAATCCAAATTCCCCAAACCAAAAGAGGTGGAAACACCCTCCATTTTTTCAACTAAGGATTGGTAAAAAATTTCGGCAAGCATTCTTCCAAATTATTTTTTCTCCATGGTGGAGGAAATACCCAATCGTCTACCAATATCATCCCAAATTGTGAAAAAAAAAGAACGGTTATGGAATAGGTGATGATTTGATTCTTCCTTAGATTTACAAAGATAATAGAGGCTAGGACCCTGCTTACCCCTTTTTTGAATTCTATGCCATGTGAGGACCCTTTATTTTAAAAAGAACCAGATAAATAAAATACATTTGGATGGGAAATTTATATTCCATGTTTTCTTGTACCACTACTCCTCAATTCGATCTACTTTCTCCTTTGATGTTGAGTACCCGATCTTGGCAGAATAAAACCCCCTGAATTGTCAAACACCTAGGCCAATTCATCTTCCTCTAAATTCAAATGAATGTGAACCCATTTGAGCTTAGAAGTGTATTTATCCCAAAATAGATACCAAGGGATAGGAACACCTATGTGATCTCTATATAACCATCCTTGTTTCCAAATTGTAGTCAAAAGTGGATCAACAATCCTATGTAGAACACAACRTCTCTAATTATTAAGAAGATAAGTAACTTCCCCAAGAAGAAATGTCTCATTACTGCAACCCAAAATAACACTGGTGTAAGGTACCAGATTTATTATATAAATCAGAAACAAAAATATTTTGACAAATACCAGTGGAATGGAAAAACATAGAGAATAATAAYRCCAACAATGATACCTTTATTGATAGAAATCCAAGTTCACTTGCCTCTCCAAGGGGGAAACCTTTATCAAAGCATATATCTATTACAATAATTCTCAAGAMAAGACTTTTCCATGCCTTCTACTCCTATTTATACTAATTTTATCTTCTAAAGAACATTCTAAGGGAAGATCTTTCTAGAAGTGGAAGATTRTATTAATTCTTCTTACATTAGATTTGTTCACATTATTATATAGGCCTTATTTACTAATGTCAACCTTTATTACACATAAAAAATATTATTCTACTTATGTGATGGGTTAGGGAGGTTAGGTCCCTAACATGCCCTCCCCTTTGAAAAATAGCCTTGTCCTCAAGGAACCAAATGGGGAAATTGTTGCAAAATGCTAGATGGCTCCCAAGTGGCATCTTCTAGTGGTGTATATTTCCACTGAATTGAAAATTACTTGATGGTGTGTTGATGGATATGATGCTCACATTGGTCAAAGACTGCGTGTGGATATAACCAAATAGATCCTTCTTCATCCAACTTAGGGAGACTGGTTTGATTCTGACACTTAGTTCCAATCACTTTCTTTAAGAATGAGACATGAAAAATAAGATGGAGCTTAGAGTAACTAGGAAGAGCTAACTGGTAGGCCACAAACCCAACTTGCTTGAAAATTGTATAAGGACCATAAAACTTGGGGACCAGTTTCAAACAATGTTCATCTTTGAGTGAAGTCTTCTTATAAGGTTGTAGATGAAGAAACCCATGGTCCCCTTCAGTAAATTTGTGTTATAAATGACCTTGATTTGCTTGTTGCTTCATGCAATTATGATCCATGACCAAATTTTCTTTAATGGTACAGATAATGGCCATGCAGACTGTAAGAGTGTTGTTGACCTCCTGAACCTTGGAGACACTTGGCATGTATGAGAGAACCAATGGTGGATTTTTCCCATAGACCCCTTCAAATTGAGTCATGCAAGTGGTAGTATGGTAAGATGTGTTGTACCACCATTAAGCTAGGGATAACCATTGATCCCATTGAGTTTGTCGGTTGGACATAAAACACCGCAAATGTGTTTCCAAAAAAATATTGATAGCTTTAGTTTTTCTATCAGTATAGGGTTGATATGTAGTGCTAAGATGAAATTGAGTTCCTTGGAGCCTAATCAATTCTTGCCAAAGATTGTTGTTGAAAGTTGGATCATGGTCGAAGATAATAGAATGAGGCATGCCATGGAGTTTGAAGATATTATCCAGAAAAATTTGAGCCATTGTGGATGCGATGAATGGGTGTTGAAGATCACATAAAGGAGCATATTTGGGAATATGATATACTACAACCATGATGATTGATTTATTGCCCAATTTAGGTAAGCCAACAATGAAGTCCATGGAAATATCTGTTCAAATAATAGGTGGAATCCATAGTGGTTGGAGTTCTCCTAGATATTTGACGGTTTCACCATTATTTTTTTGACATGTATCACATTCATCTGCAAAGGTGTGGATGTCCTATTTCATACCTTCCTAGAAAAAATAATGTTTGATCCGTTCATAGGTTTTGGTAAAGATTGAATGCTTAGCTGTGGGTGAAGCATGAAGCTTAGAGAGAACAATGGATTTAAGGTTAAACTATTTTCTTAAATATAGGTGACATTTATAGTGAATTATTCATTGTACCAAGAGTATCCTAGAGAATCTTGAGAATCCGGTTGTAATTGTTGGATCCAGCTAGAAAGTTTGGGGTGTTGCAACCATTCTCGGTGGATGACTTGAAGCCAATATGCTACATTGAAAGAGAGGGAACAAAAGGACCCTTATTCTTCATATTTCCCTAAAAGAGTATCAAAAACCATATTTTCTTTTCATTTCTTGTAAATGATCTCATAATCATATCCAAAAACCTTGGTCACCCATTTTT
Organism: Picea mariana; assembly: GCA_032191745.1. NCBI lineage: Eukaryota > Viridiplantae > Streptophyta > Pinopsida > Pinales > Pinaceae > Picea > Picea mariana. Next base: position 16,806 of record JASDQU011312622.1, read on the forward strand.
GTTTCTCTGGGGATGAAATTATTTATTCTAGAAAATACTTTAGGCTACAATGATAAGTTTTAATTTGGAAGAAATGCCCCAATAGATAAGGATGCAAGAGATCCACAACATGTATATTAGCCATCATTTCCTTTTCATAGGTTGATTGGCCCAAATGTAGTTCTAATTTGTTTTTGCTAGTGAAAGCCAAAGGTCTTCTATCCTGCATGAGGACTGCTCTAATTCCTTTCCTGAAGCATCACATTCCAGGACATAAGTCTTGGTGAATTTTTTTAGTTCTAGGACAAGAGTCGTGCACATAGTATCTTTAAAGGCATGACATGATTGATAAGCTGCAAGAGTCCAACTAAAATCATTCTTTTAAAGGAGAGTAGTGAGAGGAGCTGCAATGTTTCCATAATTATGAACAAACTTGTAATAATATCCCATTAAACCTAGGAAAACACACAAGAATTTAAGATTTTTAGGGTGAGGCCGATCCTTCATATCTTCAAGTTTCCTAGGATCCACATGTACACCATCCTTTCTGACAATATGACCTAGGTACTCAACTTTAGAGGATCCAAAATCACATTTAGATTGTTTGAGAAAAATTTTGTGCTTAGATAGTAGATGTAGAACTTGATCCACATGGATGAGATGTGATTTATAAGTTTTACTATAGATGAGAATATCATCAAACAAAACTAAGACAAAATGATGTAGGAAAATATAGAAGACATGATTCATGAGACTTTGAAAAGTGGAGGGGGCATTACATAGGCCAAGGGGCATGACCAAGAATTCATAGTGACCCTCATGAGTTCTAAATGTAGTCTTGGGAAGGTCTTCCTCTTTCATACATATCTGGTGGTAGCGAGAATGAAGATCAAGTTTGGTAAAGTATTGAGCACCACTCAATTCGTCCAAAAGGTCATCAATGACAGGAATGGTGAATTTGTCTTTGATTTTGAGTTTGTTGAGGGTGAAAAAATCAAGATACATGCACCAAGTTCCTTTTTTATACCATGACTATAGGACAAGAATAAGGTCTAGTACTTGGACGAATAACATGTGTTTCTAGAAAATTATTGAACAATTTTCTCAATTTCATTTTTCTAGTAAAAGGGATGACGTTAAGGGTGAACATTGGGACGAAGAATTCTTGTTAGTAGAGGAATGGAATGATCATGGACACCCTGGGAAGGGGAAAGTCCATGGGGAGTGTTAAAAACAACTTTGTGTTGGGAGAGTACATATTATAGGTCGAGATGCACAAAGGGTGTCTCAATGGGTTGATTGAAATGGAGTTGGGAAATACTTGCCAGAATGACCTTTTTTAGTAGATTTTCCATTTGGTGGGAACTGGTGATATTAGGGGAACATGTTGTGATTCCTTGGAACTTATACTACTTTTTGGCATGTTTACAGGAAGGTGTGCTTGTCATTGATGTCAAGATCAGAGTATGCAATGATGGAAAAATAGGGACAACGTAATCTCAGAAGAGATAGTGTAGAGGTTCACGAAAAGTGCAAGAGTGTGCTTGTTTATTTGATGGAAAACAGGCAGGTAAGGAAGATCAACAGCGCAGGGATAATTGCATGGAAAGATCAGACTGGGAATTGGAGGACTCAAGCAAACAACTCATGAAAAGAATGCCGAAATGCCGAAATGCGAAGCGCCGGAATATGTTGATCCGACTCCATTTTGGAGTTTTAGAAACTAGGAGTTGAAGTGTCAAAACAATTCACCACAAGAGTCCTGGAATCATGAAATGTGAAAGTCCAAAATTCTGAAAGCAGGAGACAGTTTCAAATACTGGGATTTCGGATACCGGGAGTTGGGGATGTTAAGAAATCTTACTACAGGAGTTCCGAAGTCACGAAATGAGAAATCGCGATATGCTAAACCACGATATAATTTCAATCGTTGGATCGAGGACAAAATTGGACCGTCGATCCAAGAAGGATACGTGGTGAAAGATCATCCTTTCGCTTACTGGAAAGTCAAAGGAACGGGGTTGCCTAACCTCTCAAACTCACGATACACGAAATAACCTTAGTCATCAGATCGAAGTTTGATCTGGACCATTGATTCGACTCCATTTCAGAGTTTCAGATACTGGGAGATGGAGGAGTTAAGTGTCGAGACTCCTCATCACAGGAGTCCCGAAGTTGCGAAGTGCGAAAAGCCAAAAAGATGATCTGACTCCATTTTGGAGTTTCGCAGATTGGGACTTGGAAGTGAAGAACATTCACATCAAGAATTCCGAAATCGTGATATGCGAAATCATGAAGTGATCTAGGCCAACAGATCTAGGAGGTGAATGTGGTAGACCACGTCAAAAAGGATAGGTGGAAGACTATGACACGTGGCACGATTATACAATGACAAGTGTCAAGTTGATTTGTCATTTCAGGCCGCTGGAAATCACAATTCTAAGTGACATGTGATAGCCACTCAGGTCATGACACATCATCGAGTGACGCAAGATTGATCTCACTCCAAGAGTTTTTGATTTGGGAGTTTTAACTCCATCACTCCCCCAAAGTCCTAAAGGTTGAAGTCCCAGGGTGGAGGATAGCCATTCGATCACCACAAATCGAGGACCATTGATCTAGAGATTGAAGCACTTTTGTGATTGGAGAGGGGTCATATTCCAGTGGTCACATCGTCAAAGAGCTGTAGAGAAAATATTGAAGTGGCAAGCTCCTTTTTCGGAGTTTTGGAGATCGTGACTTGGAGAGTCGAGATGCCACACAATAGGATTGCCAAAATGATGAAATGTGAAACATGTTTTGGCTTAGCCTATGGTCACAGCCATTGGTCACATCGAAAGAAGATGGAGGAAGGAGCTAGTGCAACCAAGATCAATTTTAGAGTTTCGGGGATCAGTACATGAAGCGTAAAGAAACCTTAACCACAGGAATCCTGAAATGTTGAAATACGAAACGACGAATTAAATGCAAGACCCTACGAACTCCATCCAATGGTGTAGGTGAACTTGAATATGATCAGAGGGCTATTGTTGCACTCCCTAGTGTAACTGCGAGAAACAACTAATGGTTTCTACCAGAGGACTTGAAGAGGCCTCAGAATGATCGCTAGAGAAGATTAAGAGGCTCGAGGCTTCTTCTAGTGATTTAAGACTATTCTTAGAGGCGATTGAGAGATGGATGAGCATTGAAGCCCGTAACTGCAACATAGAGGATTAGCTCAACTATGATAGAGAAGATGAAGAGTCTCAACTGCCAGAGGCTGAGAAATCTTAGCATAACACCCAGTGATGCTGGACGCGTGGGTTAAACTACCAGAGAAGCTGAAGAGTTGCAATGATGATCAGGTAGATTACTCGACATGAGGAGGAGATGCAATATAGATAGAGGTATGAGAGGCTATAGGGAGAGTGGGGTGGCAGAGGGAAGTGCGAGAAAACACTCCGATGTGGAGAACAATGGTAGGGGGAGAGAATGCAAGAACATGGTGCATATTGCATGCACAAGGAGAACATAGACTATAAGAATGCATAACAAAGAAGAGATCAGGGTTGTTGCTATTGGGTGTGATTGAGGTGTGAAGAAGGAGGCAGAGCACAGCAATAGAAATGTACAGAAGGGGAATAGTGCATTGAAGGGACATGGCGCGGAGAGCATACAAGGAAAAAGAATAGAAAGCGCAAGGAGTGTGCAGAAGACACTGATGCAGATAGAGCAACGCAGTGTAGCAGAACAATGATGAGACCGATAAGCCATTGAAGAACTTTATATCACTGTAATAAGTCATAATAGAAAAGATTTATATTTCAGGGTGGTAGGGAGGTGCTAGGGAGGACTGTTGTCCTCATAGGTTCAAGTGGGTGCTTGAACACAGGGAGTTGTAGCTTCCTT
>JASDQU011312624.1:10860-23140 GCA_032191745.1 Picea mariana
GTTGAGAGAACTGAGGACAAGTGGACTGGTAGAACTCCAGAGGACCCCGAATGGATTCAGAGTTCACGAAGCACTGAGACCAAATGAAACCAGCTGAGCATCAAGAAGAACCCTCATTATACGATCCGACCACTACAAATAGTTGAACCACAGAGGGATAATCTCCATAATTCTCTTGAAAGCGACCTTGTGCGTAACCCCTATGTGAGAGGGGGATCCCAAAAAGACTATACAACAATTGTATTTTTCTCTCCCTGCCGCAAGATGCTAGTGTTTTTTTGAATACTTTGGAGATTTGTACTCACTACCTAATCCAAAGTGCTAATCCTAGTCTAATGTTGGTGGAAGATTCTAAAAACAAAATGTTCTAGATAAATTTTAATTAGCATTAATTTTGCAGCTGTTCTTTACTCAAAAGGTGTATGAAAATGAAATTGATGGTATTATGACTCAAATCCCAAAAATATGCATACGAAATGATAAGTAGTCCTTTATTTCAATGAATGCTTATTTAAGGGAAAGAGAAAGATGTTCTTTTCACTGTCAAACACTAAGATGCAAAATCCTCAATCAATTTGTTTCTCAATAAAATCCAATATAATGCTAAAATCTCATAGAATTGCTTTCTAATATCCAAAAAAATCATAAAATGTATCCTTTTTCTTTATGTGTGAATGATAATCAATCCGATATAAAACTTCCTATGTCATCTAGATTGCAAATTCAACAAGGTTCAGATAATCAGAAGCAAATTACACATAAACAACAAACACACCCTTGTCGTGATAAAACAAGAAAGACAGAGATGACAAAAATTCTCAAAAAGAAAACCAAAAGCTCAAAAATATTGAAAATGTTTCGAACAAGATGACCTGAAAGATCAAATGGGATGGTGCACAGATATTTGAAATTCCTCACAAAGGTTTCCACTCAACCAGATAAATGAGAAGAAAACAATAAGACGACTCTAAATCAACAAAGACGAAGAGTGACTTCAAGGCAAGGAAAGAAAATGCCAAATTTCCAAACAAAAGAAATCAACTCTTAGAAAACAAAGTACTGAAGGCCAAGATAAAGATAAATTGAGATGATAAAACTCCTGAGCCAATGCCAAAATCAAGAAATGAATTCAGAGAGTGAAAATACTGAAAAATTTCTCACAGAAAAGGGGTAGCGCTCTGATGTAAAGGGCACCAGAGCATTCCAACCCTCTATGTTAGGTCAATAGGGAGCGCTAGCACTCTGATAGCAAGGGCAGGGGAGCGCCGGGCTCTCAAAACTTAGAAAAATACCTAGAAAGTCAAAATTCCAAGAAAAGTCAGTCAATCAGGGTGAGTATGATGAAAGAAAGAGGCAATCAATCAGATCTAAGTATCAAAGATAGTATGGAGAAGTTTAATAAGTGGGAAAAGGGTGAAAACAAGATCTAGGAAAGGAAACAAAAATCAGAGCTCATCCCCAGTGGAGTCACCAATTTTTGTTACAGGTGAATCCTCCTACGAACAAGCATATTCCCCATTGGTATCTAGACCCCTAAAACCAAGAAAAAAATGGTGCTATCATTGGTCACTTACATCCTTTTAGATCTAATTAAGCTAATGAATGAAGAAGAAGAAGAAAAGTGTACCTTTTTAAATGACGTTTGTCTTTGCAAAGTCCAAGTTGAGCTTCAATCCCAAGATCCTCGATAGGTCCTGTAGAACAAACAAAGATACAACGAGCTTCCTATTCTATCGAGATTATCTCAAACATAGATCTATCTACTGAAGATAAGTTCATGTGGAACAAAAATAAACTTGAAAAAAACATGCCAAGCATGTATGTATATTAATGAGATCAAATGAAGAGTACTTACAATCCTTTGATGAAGGTGCAATGGTTTCTTCCATATCTCCTTGTCCAACCCCTTTGCTCAAGTAATCTACACTGATTATGTTTCAATGGCATCTCACTTATGGGATCATAAGTTTGGTGCAATTCTCAATCTCCATATATCCTTTCACCATGAAGAGACCTCCTTATATAGGCTTGGAGAGACCTAACCACTTGAGAAATCTTTGGGATAAGTTGAGGATTCCTCTCCTTTAGTTGTGGATCTCCCCTAAGATCATGCCTTGACCTCAGATTCAAATCCAACCACCTTCAGATATTGAGGGGATTCTTCTCTGATTTCCTCCAACAAACCAAAATTCACCCAAAAAGGGCTAGCGCTCCCTCAAAAGGGACATAGAGCATTGGAATGCTTCCCTAGAAGAGGGTACAGAGCGCCAACGCTTCCTGATAACATGTAGGGGAGTGATCCCTCCCAAATTTGACTTTTGAGTGGATTTTTGAGTGGCAAAAGGCTTGTACTCCTTGTCAATTGATTTCTCTTCTTCAAGACTAGGCTTTGAGGTGTCTTAAGTGTCTTTATGATGTCATTATAGAGATGACATAGACAAGATAATGTTTGCGACACTTGGGACACTTGCGACCAATATGCAACACTTGAGATATTTGTAACAACGACACTAGCCATCATTACAATGAGTGATTTTGATGTGTGACACATGCATAGACTCTTATGCTTCCATCATTTCCATACATCAGAGATGATGATTCCACACACTCAGATGCTACATATTCATACATAGATTCATAGGATTCTATACATGTAGATGAGCAGGTAGTACAACCAAATAAGGATCCAACGTTGGAGATTCAACAAATGCCCAAGTGGGCACAATCCACACTTAAAGAAGTAGGAAACCTTGCAGGGGATCCATTGGATTCGACGAGGACTTGATCTCAACATGTGGATCCTTCTCATGTACTTTCAGCTTTTGAACTAGCGATGCCCATGCATTGCTATATGGTTCAATCTTCTGATCCACATACCTATAGTGAGGTTTTTGGAAATCCACTATGGGAACCAACCATGCAGGAGGAGCATGACTCTCTCCTAGAGAATCAAACTTGGGATCAGGTTCCACTTCCACCAGGGAGGAAACTTATCAGATGCAAATGGGTCTATAGGACCAAGAGAGAAACAAATGGTTAGGTGAGTAAGTACAAGGCTAGATTAGTTGCAAAATGATTTCAACAAATTCATGGGATATATTATGATGAGACCTTTGCNGGAGGAAACTTATCAGATGCAAATGGGTCTATAGGACCAAGAGAGAAACAAATGGTTAGGTGAGTAAGTACAAGGCTAGATTAGTTGCAAAATGATTTCAACAAATTCATGGGATATATTATGATGAGACCTTTTCTCTTGTAGCAAATATGGACTCCATTCGCTTGGCTCTAGCCATTGCAGCAACCAAAGGATGGGAAATTCACCAGATGGATGTGAAGAATGCTTTTATTCATGGTTACCTTTCAGAGGAGATCTACATGGAGCAACCGCATGGGTTCATTCATAACTCATCTTTAGTATGCATACTGAAGAAGTCTCTCTATGGCCTCAAGAAGGAACCTAGAGCATAGTATGCAAAGATGGATTCTTACTTGCTTTCACATGATTTTTTTATATGTAAATATGATTCCAATGTTTACATGTTGAGGACTACTAACTCTATGATGATTTTAGTACTCTATGTTGATGATCTTTTGATCATTGGTAGCTTTGCTTCAACCATTGCTTTGGTCAAAGATATTTTGCATGACATGTTCTCTATGATGGAAATGGGTCCATTACACTTCTTTCTTGGTCTTGAGATTAGTCAAGATGCTTCTGGCATCAAAATTTATCAGGATAAGTATGTCATGGATATTCTGGATAGATTCCACATGATAGACTGCAAGTTTGCACCTACACCCTTCTTATCTGGGATCAGACTTGAGGATGGAAGGGATACACCATTAGTGGACAACACTTTGTATTGATAGTTGGTGGGGCATTTTCTGTATCTCACCCACACTCGTCCAGATATCTCATATGTGGTAGGAGAAATTCCAGATACATGTAGGAACCCCATGATCTATAATGGAATGATTCCAAGTGCATCCTCATATATGTTCAGGGCACCATGAGTTATGGGATTTACTATGCAGCTGGTTGTGAATTAGATCTCATAGGATTCACAGATTCAGAATGGGCTGGTGATAGCACATATCACAAGTCCACGTCTGGGTACACTCTCAGTTTGGGGTTAGGCCCAATTTGTTTGTCAAGTAAGAAGCAATCAACCATTGCTTTATCTTCCGCAGAGGCCGAGTACATAGGAGTAGTCAACTGTGTCATTCAAACACTCTAGATTCAACACTTACTTACTGCTCTTGGTATCTAGTTTTATTGTATGACTATCATATGGTGTGACAATCAAAGTACAATGAAATTTTGTAGAGATCCAGTACACCGACAATGAACCAAACACATTGAGGTCCACATGCATTTCATCAGAGAGCTAGTACATGACAAGATCATTGATTTGGATTTATTTCCTTCCTCTGAGCATACTATCGACATATTCACCAAGACCTTCATTGAGCAGAAGTTTCAGACTTTGCAGGATCATCTTGTAGTGAAGAAGAATGTTTCCTAGAAGTTGCCTTTTCTTCTTTTGATGCATTGTCTTTTGAGGTGGGGTTTTGTTCCCACGTGGTTTTCCCTCTTTCGTCATTTTTATTAAGTGTTCATTAGGTGCATTGTACGTGAGTACCTAATATGGCCTAGTAGACAAGACTCATTTTTTACTCCATAGTGATGTTCAGGGGGGGGTGTTGGAGAAATTTATATTTTCGGCACACTAGTTCAGTGGGAGTTAACTGACTAGTTCTATTTTAGACTTTCTAATTTTATACCATCACTATTATGTATGAATTCCTAATATAAGATGCCATTGACTATATGAGTGAATATCACTCACTCATTTATTAGATCATAATATACATTGATTCTCATTCTTCATATTGTATCTCTCTTCCTTTTCTTGATAAGCTTTGTTTGTGTATGCTTTAGCTCGGTCTCYTGTACAGGTTTCAATGAAACACTGACAAGATTACCATGATTGTTTTGGTCATGGTGCTAGCTTCTATAGTAGAAATGTAAGTTTCTTATGATTCTTTCGTCTCTTGGAAAACAACTTGTAGCTTGGCCAATGCCTCCTCCTTCACTGCCAATTTTTTGTACAACTGYGTTGTCATTTGAGTGAGCCTCCCATCTTGCTAATTACTTTGTTAAATTAATAGAATTCAAATGGATTTTATTAGTGTTTATTTTCAAAAAATGTAGAGTTGTGAGGTAGTTTGATGAATCTATGAGACTTTTATCGCTTTACATGGAAAATATTTCTTCCACATCCTCTCATACTCTGCCAAAAAAACCCCTTCTAAATCAATTTGCTAGAGTATATAGGCAATGATTGTCATGGTTGTGTTGTTGGAAGGCCAAGTGTCCTTTCCCCTTCATTTCCCATTCTCCAATTCTCTTCTCTCCCATTTCATCCTTTACTTGCAACATTCCACTTCAAAGTTCCTTTCTTTCTTGTCTTCTTGTGTTCTAGTAATTGCATTGTCATTGTTCAAAATCTCAATTTTGTTGATTGCTTGTAAGAAATAAGTCTCAATAACCATTCAATATTGTTTTTAGATTCATTTAAGATTACTTTAGGTATTGTGTTACCCAAATAAAGGAAGTTTTTAGGAATCAAGGATGTGTATATCATCTTTTTACTAACACACTAAATAGATATTGTAGCCAAGAAGCGAAAAAGATGTTAGTACAAAGAGAGAGTAATGATTCTTAAGAAGCCATCATGTGTATATCCTAATCATTTCTAAATGTATGGAATTATATTCATAGCAAGAGGAGTTTTATTATCCATGTTGAGGTTAAAGCAGTCTAGCAATGGAAGAATTGTGTTTTTTTTCTTATTATTGAATCTCAATATGTGCACAAGATTTTGTAAAAATACAAAATTGGCCCAAGAGGCCTATTATGTTGATGAAAATACCAAAATAAGCCTTGTTATCCCCTCTCACCTAGGGGTAACTAGAGTATATCATGTCTCATGGCCCACAATGAAGACATGATCTCGATGATGATGATCAACAATCTCCACAACCAACAGGCCTCCAAATGCCTCATTCCTCATCAGAATAGCTCATCAAACCTCATCAACATTGTTCATTGGAAGATGTGGTCCAATACATTATGTGGTACATTATTCCTTGTTTCATATACAATTTCATATATAATGCATTTGGCATGTAAGTGAGGATCATGGGTTGAAGTTGGATAATGAATCATAAGCTCAAAAGTTAGTGTTTTTTCCCTTTTTCACCTTGGTGGCCATCTTTAGTATCCTAGTCCCGTGTTGTCACTCTTGGGGAATATGGGTACTACCAGGAGGATTTAATAAGGGTAATGTATGGTTTCCCCTAAAACTTAACACTTTCCATCTTGGGGCCTTCCGCATTGTAATAAACTTTGGTATGGCTGTCACATGGACACAAAAAGGGCACATGGTTCATCCTCCTATGAGAAGAAGGGATAGAATGCCGAGGTTGATGTAGTTGCTATAAAAATAAAGAAAGACTGCTATAAAAGAAAGAAAGAAATGTGGATCGATGAATGACCAAATTTAAAATCCAAAGGACATATTGAGATATACCCCCTTGCTATGAGGTGACCCCCCCAGTCCTAATGCACTGAATGCATATCAAAATGAAAGGAAAGACAAATGCTAGCTTGAGATCTACCCAAAATGAAAGGGCTTAATCCCAAAATAAAATAAAAATATAGAATAAAAGGAAATAATCCCAACAAGAAAGAAAATATAGAATAAAGTGCTTGAAACTTGAAAGAGGAACTTGCAATGCATAAAATGTAAGTTTTAAACCTGTGAAATAAAACTGTGCATACCGATTCTTAAGTTAAACAAAAATTGATCAATGGCTCATACACATAGTACACATAGATTTATGCTGAAAACCCTTAATCGAGAGAAAACCAACCTTCCTTGGTGCCACACCTCTCAACTCTTCAATGTATTAATTTTACCATTCACAATACAATATACACAATATTTTAGGCATTCCACAACTACCAAAACTCTAATCCCTTAATCCAGGATTAATTTAGAAAACTGCTAAAATAGCGAAAAACACCGAGATTGTTTTTTTGGGGTGCTTTCCTGGAGCCAAAGGCTTTGCCTAAGAAATGGGGGCCAATCCTAGCCCCCCTAGGGAAATTATCAATGCAAATGTACACATCCATTGGGGAGGGATCGTGAAATACGACGTGCTCCCCCCCACACACATGCAAATAATATAACACATACCCAACATAAAATAAATATCAAAAAGCAAGAAAGGGGTTTGGAATACACAAATTGTCAAGGAAAGCGTATTTCAAGCAACACGCACTCCCTCTATAAAGGCTCTCATGGAAATGGACCAAGCACTGTACCTTTCATTTTAATGACTCCATCAACATGAAGTCAACCCAAAATGTTTTCATTTACCATACTTACACTTAGATAGGTATCTTGGGAAATATCCCTCTATCTAGGTATTGACACACCTAAGAGGGTATTTTGATGGTCCTCCCATACTTAAAATTTCCAAATTGCATAAAATCTTGAGCTAATGTGAAGTTTGAAGGGGATATCTAATGTTAATTTATCATGTGGAATTTGTATTAAGTGATGACTTACTTTATATGATTTTAAGGACTCTTTAAGCTTGTGATTATTGGCCGTACTTGATTCTATGGATTTGACTGAATTGGGTGTACTTGACAAGATATTTTGGAGGATGTCCCTATGATTTCACCCAGGAAATTGTGCATTTTATATAGGACATAACACATGTGATGTAGAGAACTAGGGAATTTAATGACTTGGCACATTCAGATACATCCTCTCACACCCCCTGGACCTTGGACGATATACAAATGAGCTATTATATTGTGAATATGGTCACGTTGGCAAGAATATGGGAAGGAAGCCCACATTTTGGACAGTGCACCCTAAGTCTTTCCTAATCTTTGATGAATGACGTTGCACTAGAATTTGATTGGACACCCCTCAGAGAGATGGCATGCCTCCTCTCCACCCTAGATGATGGCCTTTTCACCTGGGACATTGAGCATATTGATGATCACATCATGCACTAGGATGTTTTGATGGGGTTAGCTTTCCTTTGGGGAACCATTTGATGATAATTTAGGTCCTTGATGATATGAGATGACCTTTTATGAGGAGACATGAATTCCACCTTGCTTACACCACGAGATATGATACATGGACTTTGGAGGCCTCCTACATCCTCTTGGAGCATAATGTCACCCACATGTGTGATCTTCGAGGACATAGTTTTGTGTGTTAGCATGTTTATCTATTATTTTAGAATATTTTGTTAAGTTTTGGTACCTTGGTAAGTGGTCCCCTATTGTTATTGATGTTCCTAACACTAAAGGGGGAAAGTACCCCTCTCTTTCTTAACTTTATGTTATAAAGTCAAAGTGAATTTATGAGATCATTAATGCTAAAGTGACTTAGGAAACTTAAGTGAAAGGGGGAGATTTAATCTCCACCCTTGATATTAGAAAGAAAATATTTGATGTTATCACTTGATTCCTAGGTCAAGCTAATGAGAAGACAAAAGGAAAAATGAGAGGAGAAGGGGGGTGCATTGTTCACTTGCATGAGGAAGTGATGAAGAGGAGGAGAAAGTTGATTTTGGAGAAGATAGAAGGGAACACTTGCATCTAAAGGAGGGGTGATTTTCTTATTGATTGAGGGTGTGGATTCCAAGGAAAATAAAAATAGGTTATGTAGGAAAGTAGAACACTGAAAGATGAGGCAGAGGGCACAGATTCCTTGGCAAACTGCTGGCTCAAATTTCAAGGAAAAAGATGATGCTAACTTGAGATAAGTTGGCTATATCAATCTGTTATTTAATGTTCAGATTCTCTGCTATAATATTTCCTTGAAATCTCCATAATAAATTTCCTCTTCACTAGGTTTCCCCTTGGGGCTCTTTCCAGGGTCATGTTGACCAAAAATATGGTGTTAAATTTTTGTGGTTTGATTTCTTTAATTATTAGCATTTAAGTGCTAAATATTTGGAGGGTATTTCCTTTTTTAATGACTCTTGGAAAAATTAATTTAGGACAACAAACTTTTCCTTGTTTAACCTTGCAAAAATGGCATTAAATGAGCTTGAAATATTACCTGAAGGAGTTACATTGAAACAATGATGAAATCAGACCTGTTAGTGACAACCTTTAGGACCTAAAAATTTCACATGGCTTCAAAACCTAAGGGCACAAGAGAGCTAGAATAAATTGCAAACAATGGACATAATTCTTAACTCACCTTGACAAGCTTGAAATTCACATCTGAGATTGGTGTGTAGACAACATAATTTCTTTGGTCATTTGGGAACAGTTGGTATCCATGTCAGTTGGAGGGTTGAGGGAGGAGGATAGGATAGCAAGAGATCAAAATTGGTCTTCATGGAAGGCTAGGATAGTTATAATCTTAAAGGAGGGTGAGCTATGGGATATTATGAAGAATCACATGGTTCCTCCTATAGTTGCATGTTCTTGGTAGAGTTTAGGAAGAGAAACATCAAGGCCAAAAGGAATATTCTAGATGCAGTCAATGACCATATAATTCCTCATGTTTCTAGTAACAATTTTTCATTTTAGATGTGGAAGTACTTATCTGGTCTTTACCAGAGCCCAAACCAAAACATGAATATGGTGCTCCAAGATAAATTGAGGGGCACTAATATGACTAAGATTGATTGTATCGCCTCATTCCTGACAAGGTTTTCACATATACATGATGATTTGGAAGCTATGGGGGAGGTAGTGGATCCAGTAGAGTTGGTGAGGAAAACCTTAAATGGTTTCTCGAAACCATGGGAGACCTTTGTATGAGGCATTGTATCTAGAGAGCATATTCCTAGTTGGGAGAGGCTATGAGATGACTTTGTACATGAGGATATCAGGATTGGCTCAAGATCTACTAGTCAACAACATGGTGGGGATGATGATGAGGACCTTTCTCTTTATACAAAGGAAAATAAGAAGACCAAGAAGGGTCCCAAGGGTGGGGACAAGAAGCAACAAAAGGGAGGTCAGTAGTAGAGGGATATGAGAAAATTTAAATTCTTTGCTTCTCACAAGATGGGGAACTATGTTGGACAATGTCCCAATAGGAAGAAGAAGCATGGTGGTACAACAACATCAAATGAGGTGGATGAGTTTTCCTCTCAGTTTGAGAGGGAGTTTTCCTTGCTTGTTAGTTGGTCTACAATTGAGACACCATCTAGTATATGATACATAGAGAGTGGAGCATATATTCATATGTCTAGTGTTAGAGATCACTTTATTGATCTCACTGAGTCAGGGGTAAATTTGGAGATAGTTATTGGCAATGAAACCATAGTTAGGGTGGCTGGGCATGTCATAATTTCCTTTTAGAGAGAGTTGGGGCCACCCATGGTGTTCAAGGACGTCTTGTATGTCCTTGGGTTGAAGAAAAACCTGATATCAGTTTCCACCATTGAGTATGGGGGATTTGAGGTGTATTTCTGAGATGGAAAGGTCCTCATTTATCCTAAGGGGTCCAGTATCACATCAACCAGAGTGATTGGGAATTGTCAGGAGAAACTATACAAACTCATCTTTTAGCCATTACATGCTTTGGATAGTAGCAACAAGAAAAACAAGTTGTGTGAGTTGTGGCATAGGAGGATGAATCACTTGCATCATGGAGCTATGAGAGTGTTGGGGGAGATTGTGACAAGGTCACCACAGTTCATCACTGAGAATTAGGAGGTTTGCAGGGGGTATGCTCTTGAGAAGTACACCAAGACTGTCTTTTTGAGTAGTGACAATAGATCAACTGGGATACTTGATTTGCTACACTCTGATGTGCGCAGGTCCATGCCATTGGTTTTGTTGGCATAGGGGTAGACCCAGGGTTCAACGCTTAACAATACACCAAAAAAACCTTGACTACCAACCCTTTCGGAAACACCTACAAAGCAGGTGAAGTCTCACCTGAGGTAGAAGCATGGGGGGTTACAAGATGCAGGTGTCTGTAACCAAGATGGGACATCGATCTGTGATAATAACACTTCGTAGGTTATTCTGTTAATGATTAAGAAGTGTCATACATTAGTTTATTAACCTTGTGAACATCGCAGAACATACCTAAGATATATCTAGCGCAGTAACAACAAAGATTAAGCACTTCAACCACTTAACACTTAGCACTCTGAATTGAATCTATCATTCTAACATAAGCAATGCATTTAAGCAACACATACATATTCATTACACATATAATTTAAGCACTAAGAAAAACATAACAGATATAACATTGCACAAAGAAATCCATAAGACACCAGATGTACGTGGTTCACCCCAGTGTGGGGCTGCATCCACCAACCGCTTCACCTCTTAATTATTCATCAATATCTTACATTCAGTTGCTAATGTGCACTAAGCCATAGAGTCAAGATTCACACTAGATAGGATATCTACGCACTGATCACAAGATCCTCCTTCCAAAAGTAGGTCAAGGCACAGAGCCAACTCTCTATCAAGCACAAAGCCTTAACACACATTCATTCCCTTGCACAAAGCCACTTGGACCACTTTCACATAGCTCCAAAAGGTACTCAAAAACTACTTCTACCATACATTATTCTTTTATTTATACTTTTACAAACCCTTACAATAAGGCCAAACATGGGAAAACCCCATGGGACGACATCCCATAACCAATTACAAAAACCCTAAAGAACCCCTTACTAGGTCCACATAGCCCACAAAATAAGTGAGATCCATGATCTCATCTCCGCTTGGGTGCTCCTCCCTCGACCAATGTGTCTAAGTCCCAAAGTGGGCCAACTCTGACAAATCTTTCCTCAAAACTTGGTCGAGGGCCAACATGCCCCCAACACTCACCTGTGACTTGTCCCGAGTCACTCAGGTGTAGACAACGCTGCTTCGAAGGTATCGAGCTGCCTCGACTTGCTTCTTTTCCTAAGCCTCTTGCTTAGCAAGCTCCTAGATCGTCTGCTCTATAACAGGCCCTTCCAGGCATTGTTCTACTGATGCAACCACTTGGTCCAATTGTGAGCCTTGTCCATCAATCTCTTCGAACACCTTGCAAGCTTCGTCTTGCAAAGGTTGCAACATTCACATGACTTCCATTACCTTTCCATGGATGGAAGTGATCTATTGTTGTACTTGTTGAAATAATGTAACTGCGAAGGGCATTCTTATTATTTTGTTATTGGATTAAATCCCCATTGTGGATTAATCATG
>JASDQU011312625.1:0-12197 GCA_032191745.1 Picea mariana
AGGAAGAACTATGAAGATATGCAGAGTAAGTGATAGCAGAGAAGGGGGAGAGTAACCCTTGTTCTTGGTCACTGGAAAACTGAGACACAGTCTCGCACCATCATGGTCTCATCTTGGGGGTGGCTAGTGGTAAATCCTATTGGAATCGCTAAGCCTATGGTTGGGTGGAAAAGAGCACCCCTCTCAGCAGTTGCATCAACTCTGGTGTTATTTCTGATAAGTACATTATTTGAAATTAATGCAATAATCGCATGATAAGTTTTATGTTCTTGTAAATAGTTCTAAATAGAAGTGTTTACCTAATGTTTGATTTGATAGAATGGATGTCTGTGTATGCTTACATGCCGTAGTTGTTTTCTGCACAAATGATTAAGTCTGGGACATCAATTTGCTCCACCAAGAATCGTCTTATTTTCTTATTTTCTCATAATATTCTAGGAAGGCCCCTTGAGAGTACTCTTTTTCGAGAATTACCCCATAAACCTTGTAACTATGCTGACCCTTACCAGAGACTCAATTAAGATCGGGGATAATTGCCTGAGAACTGTCTGAGGGTTCATGCAATCCAGGTCTAGAACCCTTATGCAAGAAAGAGTAGCTTTCTAAGGCCTCAGGGTCATGGGAGCCTGAAGCTCCGAGAGTTTGAACTTCATGATTCAAGATCAGAAGAGATCTATCCATTTTGCGTATTGGGGATTCATGAATTTGGAGTTGGAATATCGAGCTCTTGGAGTCACGAAATCCCGAGTTGCAAGATTGCGATGGGATCCTGGACTATAGATCTTAGGGACCCATTAGAGCTCTATAATCCATTGATCTTAACCTTTACTTAGGTGGGAGCATGAACTCGACTACTTCTGAAAAGTCCCAAAGACATCGGGACCGTCCATGTTGGAAGACAAGTGGCAGAGATCTATCCATTTCACGTATCGGGGATTCGTGAATTTGGAGTTGGAAGACTGGGCTCTTGGAGTCATGAGATCATGATGGGATCCTGGACCGTAGATCCTAGGGACCCATCGGAGCTCTATAAGTCATCGATTTTAACCTTTACTTATGCGGGAGAGTGAACTCGACTACTTCCCAAAAGTCCCGAATACATCGGGACCATCCATGTTGGAAGACAGGTGGCAGAGATTTGTCCATTTCGCGTATCGTGGATTCACAAGTTTGGAGGTGGAAGACCTGATTCTTGGAGTCATGAAGTCCCGAGTCGCAAGATCTCTATGTGATCTGGGCTGTTGATCAAAGAGGACATGTGGTAGATATTTGACCATTTCGCGATCAGGGATTCACGAGTTTGGAGGTGGAAGACCTGATTCTTGGAGTCACGAAGTCCCGAGTCGCGAGATCACGATGTGATCTGGGCCATTGACCAAAGAGGATAGGTGGCAGAGATCTAACTATTTCATGTATCGGGGATTCACGAGTTTGGAGGTGGAAGACCCAACTCTTGGAGTCATGAAGTCCCGAGTCACGAGATTGCGATGTGATCTGGGTCATTGATCAAAGAGGGAGGACAATCGTGGGATCTGGCATCTCGATACATCATGTATCGAGGTTTCATGAGTTTGGAGGTTGAAAGGAGTCATTTACGACTTCCCGAGTAGTGAAGTGACGAGAGTTGAGCACGAGAGAACACATGGAAGAACTTCAAGGTGGGGCCCGCGTGATTGACGGGTGGACACGAGTCACCCGGAGAAGGGAGTCAATGCTCTATTGACTTCTCGCATCTCATGGATTCATGGGATAAGAGCATGAGAGCTCAACCCTTGGACTTGTGAAGTCACGAGTAATGAGAACGCGAGAAGGAAAATAAATATCGCTTCTCGGGGGTTCGTGAAGGGAAGGTACCAAGATTTGATGCTACAACTCGCGAAATGGCGAGTTGCGAGAAGTGCGACAAGAAGGTCAACCTTTGCTGACTTGCAAGTCTCGGAGGATCGCATAAGTAAGGAATGGGAGTTCAATCGTTGAACTCATGAAGCGACAAATAGCGAGAGGAGCTAGCATTTATCCTAGTTGGTGGTCACGCGCAGAGGACCCTAACAGAAAGAAGCCATTATCGAGGATTGGTGAAGAAAATTCAGGGGTCTTCGACTCCTGACTCACAAGGTCACGCGTTGTGAAAGGTGCCTGGTTTGTTTGGCCTGTGGTCCTAACCCATGATCACAGGGAGGTGAACAGGGAAGAACTAGCCTGCGCTAGGCCCCCATAGGAATTCATGGATTCTGTCCCTTGAGGAAAAGAGAAAAATCTATTACACCACAGGGGTATGTGACAAGGAAAGGAAGCTAAGTAAAAAGAAATCCAAGTTAGAAAATCTATAGGAAGCTACAGAGAACAAATTTAATACTTCAGAGACTGAAACCTCATAGGAGGCAAGTTTGCAGGATTTGAACCTTGTCGGAACAACAGGACCACACAGAATGGGACTTCGCCCTGGCAAAGCTATATGACCATTGGAGGTGCCCCGCTCGTTAGAAAAATTCTATAGAACGGATATTAAGCAAATTTATGGGTGGATGGAATGCTTTTGGGACATTGAGACTGTGCCATAATAGACATATTCACATTGATGGAAGCATTCCTTCCCGTTGAAAGAATCTATTATGAGGCCCCACTTATTTAACCCATTGGACAGTGTGCTAGAACCACATTTTACCACCCATGATTAACTGAGCAAACAAAGAATTGATTGTGTGTCGAGTTGTGTTATCAGAAACTAGATGTCATTTTCCATTTGTCTACCCTGCTTATCCATTCGCCTACCCCGACCTGTATGTTTAATAGTGAGAATGTCGAGAGAACCTACTGAATTAGAGAATTCTGTTGAGGATATCTTCAAGAAGCTGATGGCTGATCAACCATTGTCTGAAGGAGTATAGGTGTCATCGACTAGGGGACTACAGGATTTCCCTTTGACTGGTTGTCATTCTGGTTGTATTAAGCTCGCAACCGAGCAACGAAGTAATCATCGCGGTAATCTAGTTAATGTGAAGCAGATCTCGACGATCTTACCAGACTATATCCCACCTTTGGCTGATGTGGTTAACCTCGATAGCATCCCACTAGACTATGAATACACCTTGATCATCGCGTACATTCCAAAAGGAATACGCATAGTTGGAAGTCAGTTGGGATAGATCCCGTTACTAAAGAACAACGATTTCAATCTAGGCGATAGAAAGAACTATGCTATGCTAGCTCTCCATTGCTACTTGATGAAGTCAACTAGGAACAAGCCCTGCATCATCTTGCAACCATGGATTAAGGGATTGGCACAGTCCATCATGCTAAATGTGATGAAGATTTCCCATTTTGGTCATCACCATGAGGTTAACGCTTGCGTTAAACTCCTCTTGCCATGCTATCATGGTAGATACTTGTGGCTTGACCAAAGGATTACCGTGGATCTAACACTGATCCACCTAATTATAGGATTAGGAATGAAGGGACCCAACCCTCAACATTTTTATCCAGGGAAAGCTTTAGACTTCTCCCTAGGACAGTGCATGAAGGAAGCTTACAGAGAAGTTGAAAAAGGAAAGCAAGGCTACAAGGTAGCCTCTATATAGGATGGCACGGTGCGCCTCTCTTTCCAACTCATAGTTGGAAAGCTTGTAAGGAAGAACCTCCCCACACAAGTCATCAGGTTCGTGGTGGACCTCACAGGAAAATGTGTGGAGGGAATGCAAATGAACTGGACAATTTACCTCGTCAATGTACTCGAGAAGGATTGTCATGAAGCTTAGGATTTGGGATATGAGTTCCACTTTAATTGGTTGATCATTTTGATCACATTTTTCACTTGGCAAATTCCTGAAGGAGCCACCTTTCTGGAGATTGAACCCTTAGAGATGTTGGACACTAGGTTCTCTACCTTGTGGTATATCAACGATATGTTGAAGCAATGGCAGTCGAACGTTGTGTTTCTTTCCTACTATCAACAACTGAAGATTGACATTGAGTCATTTCCGTGCATGACACCACACACCCTGCACCGGTACTGACCACTAGAAAAGTTCTGCGCATATATTAATTTCATATATATCACTGCATGCAGATATGAGAGAAAGGAAGAACTATATTCATAATATAAGTTGATAGACAAAGATATGGATCAGATCACAAAGGAGTGGATAGAGGAATTCCTTGTACCTGTTGTTGATGCAGAACTCTCCGACACTAACACTATAGGAAGCCACTTTTTCACATGGTTTGAGCATGTCGGACCGTCCAGTGGGACAAAGAAGAAGAAGAAAAAGGAGAAAATTCATGATATAGAGACCGATGAGGAGGACAATGCCTTTGAAGAAAATGGATCTAGCTCGCTAGGAGGAGGAGGAGACCAAGAATATGGACAAGGAGGAGGGGATGAAGGAGAAAATAAAGGATAAGGTGAAGCTACACCACCCCAAGATACCCCTACTGAAACAATTACACCATAGAAGAGAAAGGTTTCTCCAAAGAAACCTTCAACAAGAAAGAATATGCATGCTAGTAGGCCCTAGTTGGAGGCCACGCTCACAAAGGATGATATCATTCTAGTTCGTAGAGCCATGGAGGATTCTTCTGAGGATATCTTGTATATATATGGAGTGAATTAGGATGAACTATATGGAAGGATTGAAAATTAATTGAAGGAAATACAAAAGGCTATTCGATTGGTCTGTGTAGTACCTACTACGCCCTCCTCGTCACATAGTACAAAATTGGGGGGTGAACCTGTCCAATTTAGAAGACTTGTAGATGTGACATATGCTCAAATTCACAGAGTCTAGAAAGAGAAGGAGAAGGCTATAGAATCCTTGAAACAAAAGAAGGATGAAGCCTTATAACAATTACGTGTAGTGCGATACTGTGTAACCTCCTATGAAAATGAGAAAGAAGAGTTTCAGGCAATGGTCTAGGAGGAAAAAGATTAGTTACAGAGAGAAAAGGAGAAGTTTCTCACAGAACGGGATATGGTCAAAGAGGCAGTGAGTAAATCATATCACTCCATGCTAGGATTGGCACAGGAAGAGCAAGGGTCAATTGAGGCTCAAGTAGCGAAGCTCGCTGAGACCATCCATCAAATTCAAGCGAGGATAACAGAGTTAGAGGTCCAAGCAGTACCGAGTACTCAACAGGAGGTGCATGACCAGAGGAAGGAAGCCACTAAGAACACAATTGTAAGAATCATATCCCTCTCCTTAGAATGAAAATAGTTGAGCGATAGAAGCATGCAAACATATGAACGCCTCGTAGAAGATCTAAATCTTAGGAAATTGTAAGCACAATTACAAGAGGCGTAGAAGCAGGCACTATCAGTACATGCACAGATGAAGTTACTCACTACGGTATAAATATTGAAGAGATTTCACGAACAACGTAGGGTGTAGAAACAAATCACTTCCCTCTAGGGCAGGGTAATGGAAGTCGCGCAGAAGCTACAACCTGTGTAGGATGAAGCCTATAAGGTGTTCAAAGAAATTGAGGTACATGGCTCGCAACTGGACCAATTGGTTGCATCAGTCAAACAATGCCTGGAAGGGCCTGTTACAACACAGAAAATCCAAGAGCTCGATGAGCAGGAGGCCTGGGTGAAGCAACAAGTCAAGGAAACTCAAGTTAAGATTGATGGATTCAAAGAAGCATTGCCTAGACCTGAGTGATTTGAGATGAGTCACAGGTGAGTGTTGGGAGGGTGTTGGCCCTCGACCAAGTTTTGAGGAAACCTTGGTCAGGTTTGGACTAACTTTTGGACTTCGACGTGATGGTAGAAGATGAAGTGCCATGGTGGAGTTGAGATCGTGGATATCACTTGTTTTGCGGGCTATGTGGACCCAGCAAGGGGTTCTTTAGGGTTTTGTAATGGGTTATGGGATGTCAGCCCATGGGTTTACCCATGCTTAGGATTTTTTGTAAGAAATTGTAAAAGTATAAATAGATAATAATGATATAGAGACAAGAAGCAATGTAAGAGTGGGAAGTAGCTACGTGCAAGTAGTTCTGAGTTGCTTTGTGCAACAAAATGTATATGTAAGGATCTGTGCTCGATAGCGAAGTTGGATTTGTGCCTTGAACTAATTTTGGGAAGGAGGATCTACCATATAATGCCTCAAATGGGATCATATTCAAAGATGCTTGATACCCATTATTATAGGAAAAATCAACTAAGTGTAAATAGTCTTCCCATTTTGATGGTTTATCCATCACATACATTCTTAGCATATATTCAATAACTTGATTGATTCTCTCTATTTTTCCATTAGATTCTGGGTGATATGTTGTGATAAAGTTAATATGGGTCCCAAATGCTTCGAATAATCCCTTACAAAAGTTTGATGTAAACATGGGATATCTATTAGAAATTATTTCCTTAGGCACACCATGAAGCCTGACAATTTCTCTCATATATATATCTGCAATATTAACTACCTTTTGAGTTATCTTTATTGGAATAAAATGAGCATATTTGGTGATATTATCCATTGGTTCCATGATATAGTCATGTTGATTCACTATGTGGAAATATTGGTGATGAAATGAATTGTCACCACTTCCCATTTCCATTGAAGAATTGGAAATGGTTGTAGCAAACTAGCTAGATGTATGTGCTTAGCCTTTAATTTCTGACATTCAATACATCTGGTTATGTAATCATCCACTTCTTTATTCACACCTAGCCATAAATATTGTCTCTTGACTACTACAATTGTTTTTTGGTACTTCGATTTCCCATCATAAGGCACATTATGCATCTCTCTTAGTACCATATTCCTCAATTATTGAGAATTAGGTACGTAAGTTTTTCCTTTATACAAGATGATTCCATGTTCTCTTGTAACATCCCCTACCTTGAGTTGGGCTATGCCAAATGAAAATTTCCACCTCTGATCCCAATTAATTAATAAGAATTACTTTCATATGAAACAATAAGCAGAATTAACAAAATACAATAATCCATGTATACATATACAATTTAAGAAACATAAATAATACATTACAAATAGTAAACAACATGTAAATATAATTATGGAAGATTGTAATTAACATAATTATAGGAATTACACAGCTCGATAATACTCATTAGAAGAACACATATATTGTTGTAGAAACACCAACTGTGTGCAGACAGTCCACATTCCTCCCAGCTATAGACCACATTACTCATAACTCTCAATAGTGGTTCACCCCTGAGATGGGGCTTAAAATCTATTAGGGAAAAGGGATCCTAAGCCAGGATAAGGTCTCTTTAACAAGATAAAAGTTTATTCTCAGGTTCCAACTCTAGAAGACAACCTACAGTCCCTCATTCCCCACATGCCTATCCCACCCCACGAAGTGTTCCCCTTCTCTTCTCAAAATTACTTTAGATGCCCCACTTCCCTTCCGAGGCTTCAAAAATGTGATGGAAAGGAAGTCTCAGAGCCTTGTAGTTGCATCTTCGCACTTTGGGAATAAATTCCCAATAGTTCTCTCACCTGGAGAGAACTCTCACAGGTTTGAAAACTTATTTCTTCAATAAATCATGGGCATGACAACCCACCTCTTCCGTCCAATTCCTGGGTTATTGATTTTCCACATCTCCAAAGCTTCCCTGGTACAGGTACGTGTCATGGAAGCATGAACATACAGATGGTAGAAGGGAATAATGGCATAATGAGTGCTTGAATTATGAAGTAATAATAGGAAATGTACTAAACTTTTTCTTTTTATTTTGCATGTTTCCAACTTGAGACTTGTCATGTTGGGAACTACCTTGTCCCCACTTGGGTGATAAGTTCTTCCTCCTTAGAAACTCGGGGAATTAGGATAAAATATTACATAATTGTACTTTAGGAAATTTTATTATAATATTTCCTTGGCTTAAGTCCCCTTGAATGATCCCCTCTTCCTAGACTCTTAGCTTGCTTTCCCTTATAGTGGAGTTCTAGGCCCCCATCTCGTTTTTTTGGTTGGTCTGCACATAATTATGTATTTTATTAATAGGATGAATGATTACATGTTACAATAATAGGCTCACTAGCCTCTTAGAATCTAGGCTCTCTAGCCTAATAATCATGCAAACACTCTGGCTTGTAATATCCTGAATCACCAACCTATGAAACATATATACAATTACAATCGAGGGTCAATCTGAGGTATCACATTCCCATCCCCCTTATTTATACACTATCATCGATGCATTATGTGCAATGTACATTTAAAATTCTTCAAAAATATCCATGCCTTTTCTTTTGAAGCTTGTTTTCCTTCTAGTGCTCTTCTTCCAAGCACCAGATTCATGTCTTCATACTTCAGCTAAAAATCCTTTTCTCTATTCCACATATATGATTCAGGCATGCATTCAAATTACTATGGAATTCTTGAGCTACCTTGTCCTTGTTGCACTCACCCTTCCAGGCTCAAACATTGTTTCACTATTGCACAGTCTTTCAAAGATCCATCTTGCCAAGGATTTCACACACAACGATAATTCCATCTCATCTCCAAACCCCCACTAAGTATTTTCATTTTTGAAGATCATAGGACTCCATTGTACAATAGTAACCTTTCTTCCCAAGCATTCCATCATTAATAACCATCATCTCATTTGTATCACATATACAATCAATAGAAGACAATATCATAACAATTTTATTTATAATTCAAATTGTTTGTATAAAGTAATTCAAATTTTTTCCCAAGTATGAGATTCCTTCTCATATTTATTGGTTGTTGTTGCAATATGTATCCTTCTTTATTATTTATTTTAGCAACTCCATACTTGAAACTAATTTTCCTTGCAATACTTCCATCTTGCATTCATCTAAACAACTCGTTGGTATTTCCTGTGAAATATACTTTTATTGCAATAGCCACAAAGTTCACAAAGTGATCTCAAAATTGTTCATCCTTAAGAACTCAATCACTTCTATCACTCCATTTATTAATCATAATGGACTTGTCATTCCATGCACATGTATTATTAGCAACCAAGATTTTTCTTCTCTATCCATCATTACTCTTTTTTCTTATCATAAATTTTATGTAGTCCATTTTCACGTGACTATTTTAACTTGCAACTCTCTTGTCGCAATATCTAACAGCTTCTGAAATGTTCTCAACTCTAGGAGTTAGTAATAATTGTAAAATTTCAGCTATTAGCATAATCATTTCTATTAAATATCATATATTCATATAGTCACCAAAATGCATTCAATCATAAACAACTCTATCATGTATAAGTGCAACTCTACCACTTACACACTATGGATGAGTGCAACTCTTCATGCATATCTATTGAATGCACCCTTGCATTGATTTCATAATTTCATTTATCTAAGTCATGTATCCCACCATGGTTAGTTCAAAGGTTTTTCCAATGCCTCGACACATCATCCATACACTACCCATTGCTTGTTCAATCATTTGGATGCCTTCCTTTTTTACCCAAACACTATACCACGAATAGAATTCTATGGTGTTCTTTAGTTTTATCAAAACTTTTGTAGTCTAGACATTAGCTATAAATAGGAAGTTTCCTTGGATACTTGTGTGACACTAAATCCTTTCCATAACTAGCCATGTCATGACCTCATAAATGACTAGCTATACTAGAATTCATTGTTGTAACATGGTCATACCCTTATATTCCTTTGGTTATTAACCCATAACTAACAGTTTATGACATAGTTTTATATAAAATGTATGAATTAAAAAACTAACAAATTTTATAATTATCACATGCCTTCATAATTTACCACACCTAGCGGTATCTTATCTCCATTAATGCATTCAAATTATAAAATAATGTCATTTTATAAAATAAACTCTACCTGAGGGAATTATTAATTAAACTCCCTTCAGTAATTACCCAACATAAATTCATAAAATTTAGACCTGCATAGTTTCCTTTAAATAAATTATATGCTACTAGATTAGTTGGTAGCACTAGGAGCTATCATGCCTCCTTCACCAACCTCTTATGCAACATTTCATATTTCTATTTCTCCCTTTTATATGGATGACTTCCATATGTAGCAACATCATCAATAACACTTGAAGCCATGCAATAAATTTCCTCTTTCCTAGCACAACAACCACCATTAGAAGCTTTCATATTCATATATATAACAATAGACTACTCTTAGTCTTAACATGTTACACACACACACACACACACACATTTATATGCACTAATAATACATCCTTATCATGCCCATAAATACATTCTCATTCCAATTTCAAATTTGTTGTTACTGGTTGTCTTCAATTCTCACTATAATCATTGCACACGATTATTTCTTCCTTGAGCACATTTGTAGGAAATCCACTCTTGGCTACCTTTGCTCTTCCAACCACATACTATGTTGACATTAAATAATAGCATTCCTCATTTTCTGTATCCCTCTGACCCAACACCTACATGATCAAATTTCATAACCATTCATGCTCTCTTAATTCCTTTGGATATTCAACTTACATAACTAGTCATGCTATCTTATTTCCTTTGGATATTCAACATTCATTCACTTTACTGGACCAAACTGATTTCATCCTACCCTCTCTGAACATTTCAACTCTTCTTGTCTCTTACACCATTTAAGTTTATTTTCTTAACCACCTAGCCTCAAACTTGACTTGCATAGTCAATTTCCAGCATGTTGCAATGCTTGCCAAATGTCTTATCTTCTAGCTTCTTAGAAATTAACTGGAAGTAGTTGACACTTATTTTACTTTCCATCGTAGATTCTGATGATACTTCCAACCTCTTGGAATGTCACCCATGGCTCATTTCCACTTGAGATGGATTATTTTTAGGTACCATCTCCTTTACATCCTATACCAAGCACATAACCATTTTCTTCTTCATGGTTCCTTATTGATTTCCCTATTTATGTTCCTCTTGAATTGATGTCTCCATGCTTCTTGGAAAATACCCTCAACACTTTTTAAATGCATCAATAATCCTCTTCTATTGATTTTATCCTTCATGAAGTGTTGTCATGCACCCATATTATATTGAAATCCACCTCATGATTTTTTTTTTCTTCCATTATCTTAAGATGTTCAAGGACTTGACTCCATCCTAAAATATTTCTTCTCTTTATGGAAAAACCCTTCTTTGACATGTGACTACATTCTTTTGGATCCAATATGTACATAATGCATTGCTTATGCATCAGTTGGTACTCGTGAGCATACATGTATTCCTCATTACTTCACTCTTGTATTTATAGCTTTTATACCATGCTTCTACTACACTACTTTGATAGCAATAATGGACATACTACCCTCAAAAAGTATGACTGATCCTTGCAGATGTTTCACTTATATCCAAGTATACCCCATGTTTCTCTTTCTCATAAAAACAACATTTTAACCTATCAATCCTTTTACAGTAGACATGCTTGCACTGTATGGCCTTATATGTACATTAGCATCCTTTACAGTGAATGGAGTTTCATTATTTCTTGCACTAAATGATCTTCTCTTATACCCAGATTCCATTGATCACTTTCATTAACATGAGTGGATTTCCTATAGTGGCTTCCCAAGACTTGATGGATAAACCTAGACTCATATATTAAATTTCTCCAGTATTAACCTTTTATCGTCTTGTGAGATATTCTTGACATAACATTATGTCCTCAAGTTCCTCTTCTCATTCTTGATACTAGATCCAAAATCTTTCATACTCTATATAATCATCCTTCCATATCCCATTCTTGTAGTCCCAATGTGAGTTTTTTGTACATTTATTATCATGTACTATATATGGCATTCCTACCTAGCCTCCACATATTATATCTACAATTGTCATATGGAATTCTTTCCCCAACAAGAATTTCCTTAGGGTCTTCCTTGTTGCTCATTGAACCCAAATATCTGACCCAACAACTTCTTAAAGAAACCAAATGTATAGTAAAGAACTGTCTTCGCACTTTTTTATTCTATCTATATACATATCTAGAAATTTATTTGTTTTAGTTGTAACCATAACATCTGAAAACATGCATACAACAAAATTTCTTAGCTAAAACCATAATATACATTTATGGTAACATATGCACAATTTTCCCCATTATGGTCACCAAAAATATTCTTTCTGACTCCCTGTGAATTTTTCTATTCAATTCATACTTATGAGTGCATAACTAAATTATTCTATCCAATACCTTTCCAATGACTTATTTCTTGCTCAATTCTAAGTTTTTAGAAAAACC
>JASDQU011312626.1:0-25014 GCA_032191745.1 Picea mariana
CTGCTTATTCTGATAATTATGCTCATAAGCTGTGAAACTGTGAATGATTTCATTATAAGAATGACTGTATGGTGTTTTGATCAGTACTAGTAGTTGTATATTTATATGGAAAGACTACGTATGGTTTATGTCCTCATGAATTCATTATTTGTGTGCGTACTGATCCAACTCAGACTTCATGCCTAGCTCTCGGGAGGACGACATCATTATATACCTCAGGTAGTACCCTGAGTAATTCTCCCCATAGAAATACCTTCCTTGAAAATCCCATCAAGAACCAGGAAGGCGTTCGTGAAGGTGTAAGGCCTTAGTAACCCTACATAAGGAGGAATGATCCTCTTGAAAACTGAGATGACAGCATAAGGATGAAGTAACGAATCGACGGATGAGATCCTGTCGGGAGGTCTGTGGTCACTCACGACCGTCAGATCAGAGGAAGGAGCTGGAAAGTTAACTACCTTAACCTTACAGGCATTAATCGACGGATGAGATTTCGTCGGGGAATCTGCAGTCACCCACGACCATTAGATTAGTAGGAGAAAGTAGGGTGTTAAAATCCATACCACTTGGTTTTCATATGTATTCGTGGGTAGCGAATATTTTAGGACCATAGATCCCTGAGGTTCATGAGAGTATCTGGACCATGGATCTTTTCCATGTCCACAGAGTCATGGAATTTTTCATGGGTGGGAACCATTATGAGCCGTCAGATCTCGACTGAAAAACCCAACAGTCGTTGGATCTGTTAGGATTTACCGGAGGGTTAAGACTCCAGTGTATAGGGTCAAAAAACCTCGGAATAGATCTAGGCCATTCGATTGACGGAGGCCATGCATCATGAGATCTCCCATTTTTGGAAATCGAGAATCGCAGAATCGGAATTCCTGTTGACAGGAGTTCGGTATTTTCCATGGTGAAAACCTTAGGACGGATCTGAGCCGTCTGATTGACGGAGGCCACGTGTCGTGAGATCTCCCATTTCAGGAAATCAGAAATTGCGAGATCGGGGGTCCTGGCGACAAGGGATTGGGACTTTCCTGGGTGGAAACCCTGGAGCAGTTGTGGACCATCCAATTTGAGGAGGCAACATGTTGAGAGATTACCCATTTTGGGAAATTGGGGATCGGGGATTCGGGAGTTCCGCTGACAAAAAGTCAAGCTCTTGCCTGGACAAATCCCGATCCATAAGGTTGAGACAATAGCAGGTGGCTAAGTTCCGATGGATGGATAAGATTACTTCGAGAAATATCAGGGTCCGTAACAACTGCCCGATGTGAGGAAGAGATGACAGTTTTACACTGGGGCGCGAGCGCGCATTAGGGTAAGTAGTGAACATATCTGGATGGACAAAGTCCACCAACCCAGATCTATGGTTGAGGATGCATTCCGAAGCTCCCTTGCCATTCTGCCTTTAATGGGGGGGGTCTATGGAATTGGACGTGCATTTCTCGAACGGTCGAGATTAATTCATCATGATCAACAGCGCTCAGGCGGATTCTGGACCCCCCTTGCCATTTTGTCTTTAATGGGGGGGAGGGGGGGTCTAGAATACTGTGGCATGTGAAGTGGGGCCCCTCCTATCATGTCGACCACCGTGTTGCGTTTCCCTCTCTGCCACCTATATTCCACTTAACCGCGCGACGGGGCTGTTTCTCATTGGTTGTTCTCTAGCCCTGTTGGGATTTGTTCCTATTAGCCAGTTTCTAACCCTGTAGGGATTTGTCGCCATTGGCCGATCGCTAGCCCTGTCAGGGTTCGGCGGTTTCCAAGTCAAACGACTCGACATCACTGTAGCGTTGAGGCGCGAAATATGAAAGAGGTATTTCTTTTATTTGGACTGTGATCATGACCCGCGACCACATGGGAGTAGGGAGAGAGAAAGAGCCAGCTTACGCTGGTCCTCCATGGATGTTTAGGGCTTCTGATTCGGAAGAAGACCAGAAAAATCCGATTTAGGTAATGGGTATGTGACACATATACCATTATCTGCTTCAAATAGATATTTGAAGGTTGGAATATTTTTCTTGCATCATAGACTAAGGAATTTATTCGGAAGATTATATACAAGTAAAAGTTAATTCATGATCATTTTGTCTTATTGTGCATTCTTGTAAATTATGTTTTCAAGTTATATTCATTATTGATATTGCTTAATGAAATATGATGATGTGGTTGTGAATTTGATTGTAGGGACATATTCTAATATCATTTTTATGTGGAATTTATTCTCATTCAAGTTACTGGAATATGTTGTGTGACTTATGCTAGAAGAATAATGAATTTATTCTTATTTTCTAGCAATGAATTACTTGCATGTAATCGATCCCTTTATCATTGTTAGATTAGTATTAGATATATGATTGCATTTGCATTTAATTAAATAAGATTTCATTTAGGATTTAGGAAATCCTTAATGAAATTCTCCTTTCGAAGAGAAATAAATTTAGTGGAAATAGGGCCCACATATTAGTGGACATCACCACACTAAATGAGTATAGGCCTAATTGGGGCCTTGATTGGGTGATTATCCCCTGTTGTTAGAGCATTTTTTCCACATGTCAATAGGAAGGTAGGAATTTCTTCTCCTCCTAATCCAATATACAAGGCTCGTGGAGTTTGATATTATCCACATTCCTTATTGCATAAATGTGCATGTATGGGGGTAGACTAAGTCTGTAGGCATTATCTCGCACCTTCTCCAATATCTAGAAAGGTTTATAATGCAAATATATAATCTTATTAAAAGGAACCTATAGTATTTCCTTGTTTATATGTAACCATACTTTTTCTCCCACTTTGAATGACTTCTCAATTCCATGTTGATCATGACCTTCCTTGTATTTTTCTTTTGACTTCTTTAGTATATCATGTACTTGCAAATGTATTTTCCTAATCTCATCAACATTTGTTTCTACTCTCAATGCATCTTTTGTGAGGTCCTCCCTCACTCCTCCTTGCTATCCATATGCAACATCCAAGGGTGAAGTTGGAAAATATCCAAAGCAAGTTCAAAAAGGTGACTTACCAGTAGAAGTGTGGACTACTCTGTTATAAGAGAGTTGTATATAGATCATATTTTCATCTCAAGTATTCATATTCTTCTGACTGTAACCCTTCAAAATATACACCAATGTCTTCTTGAATAGTTCTATATTCACACATCTATATGGCTAGAATGTTGTAGATATCATCAACTTAGTGGCCATCTTCTCCCACAATGTAGTCCAAAATGTACTTAGAAATATGGCATCTATGTCTAAGATAATGCTCCTTGGTATCCCAAAGTCCACCCAGACTTGTTCAAAGAACATGTTTGTTGCTTCTTGTCCTTTGATAGGTTTTTTACAAGGCATGAGAATCAAAACCATGTTGAAATTGTCAACTACTAAAAATATATAGTCATGTCCCTTCTTCATTGTTAGTAAATCTCCCTCAAAATCCATGGAAATCTTTTCCCAAGGTCAAGTGGGTACAAGGGATGGTATAGAACTTTCTTTGTGTTACTGGGATGGTTGGTAAGACAAAGTATACATCCTATAATACACTGTGCTACATATCATTTCACTTTAGACTAGTACGCATACCTTTATAAGTTTGAAATTGTTTTCCCAACACCAAATTATCCTGCAACCTTGGAGGCATGAGCCTCTCTATTAAGCTACAATCAATCACCTTTAGGCACATAGATATTGTTGATATTTTAGAGTAACCCATTCTGAAAATGATAGTGAGCCTTGTTTTCAACTTATTCTATAATAATTTGGCATTGTAGCTACTGAAACACCTACTTGAAATCCTTATCTCTTATGTATGCCCCTCTATATGCATCATGGGTAAAAGGCTCCATATCCATCAGAGTTCCCAAAGATACAATATTGGATGTGGGTGGCGTTGAAATCATGTCTGCAAAATTGTTTGCGATTCCCTTCTTATACCTAATTACTATATGAAATTGTAGTAAAAACCCCATCCACTTGTAATATTTGTTTTTTTGTAGCTTATTCTAGGCCTACAAATATTGTACTGGTTGGTGATCTGTGTGGATGATGGTTTCCTTTCCCATCAATAGTGCTTCTACTTCTTGAAAACTTGAACCATATCATATAGTTTATTTTCATATACTATCTAGTTGAGAATAACACCATGAAATATTTTAGAATGATAGCATACAAACCTTCCTCCTTGCATCAAAACTGCTCCCATGGCATACCCACTTGCATATTTCTCCACTAAAAAAGGATTTTACAAGTTTGGTAATGCAAGAAGTGGTGCTTCGCTAATCATTCTTTTCATCTCATTGAAAGCCTTCCTTTGGTTATTCTCCCACTAGAAAATCTTCTACTCATTCTTATGGTGTGGAGTGGTGAAAATACTACTAAAAATGAAGCTATGAGCTTTTGCAAGTACATTGATTCCCCCCAAAAATCCTAACTTTAGTGAAAATTATAGGAACTGGTCATTTCATGATGGGCTTCATCTTTGTGGGATATATATTGAGCTCCCCTCCACCAATCACATACCCCAAATACACCAAATAATGCTGAGAAAACTCACATTTCTTGAGGTTAGTTAGTATTTCACCCTTCTTCATAGTCTATAACACATGCATGAGATGTGATATTCACTCCTCCCAAGTATCACTAGAAACTAATATATCATCCAAATATACTATAAAACATGAATCGATATATGGGTGTAATACATCATTCATCAGTATCATAAATGACGTTGGTGCATTACATAAACCAAATGTCATGAAAACCCATTCATACAAACATTTCCTTGTATTGAAGGAAGTTTTATAGGTGTCTTCTTCCTTGACATGTACCTAGCAGTATCCCAATTTGAGATCCAACTTGGAGAAATATTTTGTATGTTGCAATTGATCTAATAGGTCATCGATCCTGGGTAGTGGTTGCCAATTTTTTAGTGTAATATTGTTCAATGCTTTGTAGTCAATACAAATTCGCCAAGTCCCATCCTTATTTGGTACAATTATGATAGGTGACCCATGAGGTGAGGTGATCGGTTGAATCACACCCTGCTCCAAAAACTGTTGCAACTGCTTCTTCACTTCATTTGCTTCTAGGATGGGTTGTCTATATATCCCAATATTTCAAAATGGGGAGTGTAGAAATAACTCTATTTTGTTCTCCACTTCCCTCTTAGGTGGTATCCTTTTAGGCTCTTAGAACACCCCTCTACATACCTATATCAACTCCTCCAATCGATGTTTATACTCTTTAGTACACCCCTCCAGGGATGACTTTACTCTTATCAAATCATCCTTAGTTTTATTTTCTCTTAAGAAAAGTAAAACACGTTTCTTACTAGAATTAATCAAATTATTGGCTTGGTTGGGACTTACTAGTGAGATATTTTACTTGTCTTTTTGTGGATTGATGATGTAGGAATCCCCATCCTTGATTAGTTGGTACTAGTTGGATCTCCACATGAATATTGCACACTTCATATACATATAGGGGCTTCCAAAAACTAATCTACATACATCAAGGGGTACTACATTGAATTCCACTTCATCAATAAAATCAACACTTACAAAAAACATAATATTACATCATTTCATTACCTCGATCTCTGCATCATTGTTTACCCATCCCAATGGATATGGTATAGGATGATCAAGAACCTCAAATCCAAGATTTCTGACCAGATGTGAGAATATTCTATTAACCAAATTTGAACAGGGTATCAAAATGCTAGTCAAATTCACCTCCTTATGCATTGATGTGCAGAAAATATTCTCATCCACATCAGAGCTTCTTTCAACCTGATTACTTGAATATGTGGCTAGAAGATTCTTTAAATTTGCATCCTTCTTATGGTTCCTCGAGCTCAAGTCTGGATGTAGTTTTCATCACTTTCGCTTAGTTTTCCCTTGAATATTGCAATGGTTACAATGGTTGCTAGGATCCTCACATTGATGTGCAATGGTTATCGTCTTCTTATGATTTCCCTCTTTCCAGTTCTTCTTCTTCCACTCTTTGTAATCTCCATGTTTCTCTCTCTTATTAGAACTTCTTGGATGCCCTTTCATGTGGCCTATGTTTTCCAAATATTGTTCATGTACACATGCCTCATCCATTTTCCTTGGCTTGAAAAACATCATTTTCTTTTGTAAATGGCTATGTATACCCCCAAATTACTCGAGGAGTAAATATCGGTTCTTGGGAGATATACCCAACATGATGGAAATATTTATAAACTTGGTGGTGTACTCTTATACACTTTTCCCTTGCTTCTACCTAAAGTAGTGCCACTAGATCCATCGGTCCTCTACATACTCGATAAGGTATAATTGGGAATTGGTGAGAATTTTGAAGTCCTCCCACCTAGTTACTAGTAGATCACCCTTCACCCTAAGTGTTTACGTATGGTTTTCCGAACAGGTTAACACATGTCCCTCTAACTTCAGTCTAGTAAATGATTTCTTTTGTTCTTCATTTATATGGTGAACGTTGAAATAAAATTCTAGTTGCTACAACTAATGATTTAGTTTTAATGCATAGATCTCACCTTGGTATGGATTTTTCTCCACGTTTTCTTCCATATTGAATAAATACTGTGAAGGGTTCATGGTACTATAACTAGAATACTCTTTCTTGGGTTATTTATACGACTGATTTTCTAGGTCTTTGTTATCCCCGAGTTTCCTATCTAATTTGATATCTAAGTTCGAGCCTCCAAATTCTCCAAGTGGTCCAAGTTTTCTTTCTAGAGACACCATGAGAAGGGACATATTGTGAGATATGTCAATGGATTATTTTTCTATCCTCGAAAATATCTCCTCTATTGAATCACGAGGGTTCTTATGAATAGACTCAATGGCCATGGCTAGGGTTCTGTGACTTTCTTCTTAAACATATTTCTGGATCCCTACAACTTTCCACAAATACCCAAAGAAAACCTTGTATGATACCAATATGATCTGTAAGCTATCATGAATATTACACTGGATAGTTTGTCATAATAAATCTAGTAAAATAATGAAATCTCTACTGTGAAGGTTAATTTCCTTTAGATATCATATTCCTTAATTACTGATTTTATTCTTAAAATATATGAAATAGATGAAATGTGAAAAAACATAGAACATAAATAAATACTCACACGCCATCCACATATAAACACAATATATAACTTGGGTAACCCAATATTGGAGAAAACCCAGCTAGAAGGTGAGGTCGCTCTACTCTCTTTTCTTCAAAAGAAAGTACAAAGAAAGAGAAACTTTTTGTGGACTTTCCTTTGACACTGTGGCATGTATGGATTCTGCAAAGTATCTTATCCTCTGTTATTCTCTCTGAATACCACTCCTGAGTGCTCTTCTCAACTATGAAACAAATACAATGCTAAATAATGGAACCCCTTCTCCTCCTAGCAACTTGGTATTTATCTTCACCCAATATCCATCAAGGGGTATGATTTTGACTTCCTCAACCATCATTTGTGATAGCTTTTGGACGTTCTAGAATATTCTTGAAAGCACATACATGGTTATCCCCATATGTGTGAGTAATGGGGGCTTATGTGGCATCTTCTCATACCATGGTGGTCAATATGGTAGATCGACTTATGGGAAGGATAAATTTTTCATGGGATCTTTGATTGAAACAATGTTTGAACCATTGGAAAGGTGTTGATGTGTAGAATAGTGTTAAGAGGTATTAGTTAATGTTGAGAAATATTTGACCCAAAAAATATGTTTCATTCCTCAAATGGCTCTGAAAG
Organism: Picea mariana; assembly: GCA_032191745.1. Lineage (NCBI taxonomy): Eukaryota > Viridiplantae > Streptophyta > Pinopsida > Pinales > Pinaceae > Picea > Picea mariana. The sequence goes on from JASDQU011312626.1 coordinate 7,753, forward strand.
GTTTCAAACCCCAGTTTTCCAAACTAGGACATACCATTAAAATGACCCTATAAGATGATTCCTCCATTTTTTTCCACTCTAAAATAATTGAGATATATGAAAAATAATGTAATAATCCAATTTGGATCACAAAGTGTATTTAAAAAGGTATTGACAAGTATAGTATATATAACTAAGATGATGCTCTTTGGTATCCCAAAGTGCAGACCAAACTTTTCAAAGAAAATATTTGTTGGATGTTGTCCCTTGATGGTGTTTTTACAAGGCATGCAAATGAAAATATTTTTAAACCTATCAACTACCAAAAAAACAATAGTCATGTCCCTTCCTTGTTCTTGGAAAACCATCCACAAAATTAAGAGATTCTCTCCTATGGTCTAGTAGGTACAATTAGGGGATGGTATAAACTTTTATTTCTGTTACTAGGCTTGTTAATAGAACAAAATATGCATTATCTAATAAATAAAGGTACATCTTCTTTCATTCTAGGACAATACACATATCTTTATAAGTTTGCAACTATCTTCCAAACACCAAATTTCCCTACAACTTTGGAGATGTGAGCCTCTCTAACAAGGTTCAAACTTTCACCTTTAGGAACATAAAGATTATATATCTTGTAGAGAAAATCATATTCGAGATCATATTTAACCTTACCATCACCTCATTCTACATGAAATTGGACCTGTAGCTACTAAAATACATCTTTAAACTCATCATGTTCTATGTATGCCTCTTTTTATGCATCATGGGTGAAATAATACATGTGCATAAAGAGTTCTCAAAGATGTGATATTCAATGTGGGTAGCCTTGAAAGCATGTATTACAACTTATTAGATTTCCCCTTCTTATGTTTGATGATTATATGAATTTTTTGTAAAAATATCATATACTTATAGTGTCTAATTTGTTGAAGCTTACTCTGGGATTTTAAATACAAGAGTGGTTTGTGATTAGCGTGGATGATGGTATCCTCACCCATTGGATAATGCTTCCATTTATTAACATATATAGATAGACCATAGATATCCTTTTCATATGTCGGGTAGTTCATAACTCCATCATGAAACATTTTAGAATGATAGCATAATGTCTTACCTCTCCCATTAAAACCACTCCCATAAAAAACCCACTTACATATTCCTCCACTTCAAAAGGATTCTAAAAATTAGGAAATGTAAGAACTAGTGCTTGACTAATATCYSTTTTTATCTCATCAAAATATTTCTCCTAATTATTTCCTCATTGGAAACTCTTGGCGCTACCTATTATGGCATGGAGTGGTGTAGCGATAGTTGAAAAGGATTCCATAAAATTTCATAGGTACTATGTTTCCATAACAAATATTCTAATGTCAATGACATTGGTAGAAGTTTCCCACTTGAGGATGAAATCTATATTTGTGAGAGATATATTGAGTTCCCCTTCATCGATCCCATACCATAGATACACCATGATTGTTGAGAAAATTTACATTTCTTATGGTTTTCTAGAAATTCATGCTTTTTCAATATAACACTTCTATGATATGTGGCATATTCTCTTCCCATGTTGAGATATAAAACAATATATAACCTATACACTATTACAAATGAATCTAGAAAGGGGCACAATACATCATCCATGAAACACATAAATTTAGCTAGTGCATTACATATTTGTTTCCAAGGAAATGTACTCATGGAAAATCTTTTCAATACTTAACCATGTTCCATGTGTTGGAACATTGGGTTCCTTAGTAAACCTCTCCTTGTCAAATTAAGAGATTTGACCATTATTTGGGTCAAATTTTGGCTAAATAGGGTTGACCCTATCCACATTCAGATTCCAAATCCACTTTTCATGGATAGTTACAATCGAGCAATCATGTGGTTAATTGGTTTGATCCATAACCAAACATAATTATAGATGATCCTTATGGATCATTTTGTCATTGTGGGATCTCATAAACTATGGGATAATGAATATCATTTGTTCTTTAGTGCAATGGTGTCTTTAGATGCCACTAATGCTTTCAGATACTTTGTTCTCCTTTGCGGTTGCTTTCTTGTCCCAACATGGTATCAGAGTTGTTGAGTTTGTGATCTAGGGTTTGTAGATAAAACTTGAATGAGGTTGAGATAGTGGTGAATCCATTAAATATTGATCTTTTTGAGAATGCGACTCTTCCATTCGATCAATACAAGTGGAATTTGTCTCTGATCATTCTCGACATGATGTCCTAACTTTTTTCCACAATTAGGATCTATTGTGTTGTATTATAGTTGTTTAAACTCGTCTAGGGATTTATACCTATCAATCGAATAGAGATTTCTCAAGTTTTCTTTCCCGATGATTAAGAGACTCAAAAAATTATTTTTTGTGTTCATATTTTGCTGGTTGGGTGAGTCAATTTTTAGACCTAGCATTGAAGCTTGATGGTTGTTTTCCTACACTCAAAGTGAATGCTTAAACCAGGTTGATTGTATTCTTGGTAAACTAGGTTTCAAATCTATGTGAGGAGATTCCAACAACTATGTTTTGACTAAACCCTTCGACTGTTTTCTTTCACATTGACCGACCTACCTCTTTTTTTTTTGACTCGTCCAAATTCTTCTTGCATCTTGACTGAACTTACCTTTCAAATGGGTGTCGACTTAGCCTTCCTTGACCAAAATTCTATCTCATCAACTAAACTGAAAGGAATAAGGATTTATTGATTCCATGTCTCTTCTTGACTCAAATAACAATCTTGAAACAATGATTCAACCAAACCTTTTGTTGTCTAGTAACTTCTTGTGTATGCCATTTCTTTTTCCCGCAATTTTTTCGACTCATTTTTCATCAACTATTTGAACTTTAAATTAAAAGAGTATGAATTGACTAGAGACACAACGACTGAAAGATATTCGATGTAATGGTAATCCAGCCAGTGATCTAACCAAGTTTATGGACTAATGTCACATGTCGTTATTTTTTTTTGTGTCTCGACTTGAATTTACATTTTCTAGTAGATAATTAACTGAAGAAAGATGCATATGGACTCCCTATATCCATTTATTGTGCATTATGGGTTCACCATTAATTGCAAGTTTGAATATCCTACATTTCTCCTTGATTGAATTCAAATTGCCTCTTTTTTTCAACCCACTCTTTTTTTTCCGAACCATTGTTTGCAAGATCTATTTTTCTATGATTGAGGTCGGCTCACTCCTATGGTCAACTTACACCTTGTGGTTGACACATTCCTTTGAGTTTGGTATCACAATTTTCTTTGACCAACGATGGGTATGCATTCTCAAACATATTTATTCATGGAAACAGGTTTGATTGTTTAAAAAAAAGGACCAGCGATTTATCTTCTTGAAAAACGTTTGAGGCAATCAACTTACAGATATGAAAGGCATTTGTATTCTTGTATTCTATTATTATTGATATCCATTATTTTCTAGACTAATAGTATATCTAAAGATGGGTCTAAGATTGCAGGAAATCCATGAAAATAAGGTCATTAATAAGCTTCTTCAAGAGGTCATTACATTGAATTCTATTGTTTCTTTATAACAGAGAGACAATGAAGGGATGAAAAATCATTTGAAGATTGAAGATTCCCTGTCTTAGACTATTATAGATGAGAAATGAAGGAGGATTTCTTCCTTGGAAAGCACCAAGGAGACTATTTTCCAAAACCTTTTATATGAATTTGGAGATAAAACAGATCTTTTCAATGATCTGCAGGAATAAGTTAAATCTCTCTCTCATTTAGAAAATATTTTCTTGAAGGAGGAAATCTACTAGCTGGAAGCGACGAATTCCTAACCAACTGATGAAGTTTCCCACTTACAGGCCTCTGTTGATGAGACTTTTGAAGAAGTTTCTCCTCTTTAATCAAATAACAACCACACGTTTAATGAATATTAGGATTTGAAACAATATTATGATGCCTTATTGTTATGGTTGGCTAAGAAGGATGTTATTATTCAAGGATTGCATGACAGTAAATAAAACCTTGAAGATGAAGTTTACCGACTATAGAATATTGAGAAGAAGGTTTCTATTGTTGAGTTGTCGGAATCACTTATTACTTTTTATAGCTTTGATAATATTGATTGTATTCTAGTTGTTTGTAAGAATAATAATGATTGTGTTGTTTCTCCCAAATTTGAAAAACACACTATAGGTATTGGGTCCCCACTACTGAGCAAGATGGGATATACCATAGAAGGACTTGGGAATAATGGATAGGGTATTGTTTTTCCTATTACCCTTGTGATGAAGTCACCTTAAATAGGTTTTGGATATGATGTTGTTGTTTCCTTACTACCTACAACTTGCCTTGATGAAACCAAGGAAGTTTTAATTTTTGTAGTTGGAGTCTAGATTGGTTGCAAGAAGAGAAACCTACTATTTATTATGTTGAACAACTTGATGAGTTTCTTGTTCCTAACATGCAATAATTTGATAATTTTGTTATAGATGACATTGTCACCAATATGACGGGTTTTTATATGCATGTAAGTGAACCAAAACCTAATCCTGCATCCTATGATCATCCAAAAGAAACATATGTGCCCTATCATTATCCTTATCATATACATTGAAGGAATGGAAATCATGAATTCAAAACTTTGTAGATCCCTCATTTTTTTCTGGGAGGGTGATTAATTAAATTTATTGATGTGTCTACCAACTAATTCATTTTTGTTGACTTGACTATTTCTTATTGAGTCGATTTGGATTCGTTGAGACCGACAAAACCATGCTCAACTATGTTTTTGGAGATGTACTATTGATTATGTTGAATGTACATGATATAGAGATTGTTTGGATTAATAGAGACTATTGGATTAATAAAAATTGTTGAATTAATAGAGATTGATTTTATTGGTGTGTTTCTTGTCTAGTCGACTAATCGAATGGCCCGTGTTGTCTTCTTGTCTAGTCAAATTGTAGACTGAGACTGTGTTTTGGAAAATATTTTTTTCAATTGATCATTTCCTTCATAATATTTAATTAATTATGTTTTATTAGTGTTGATGGTGACAATATTTATACTTCTTTAGGAGTGTTATTGTACCATGTTTGGTCAAATTTTGCAATCATAACAAAATAAGGGGCGAAAGTTGTTTTCTATGTAATTTATTTTCCTCCAAGATGAGTTTATAGGGGGGGTGTTGGAACATTGGGTTCCTTGGTAAACCTCACATTATTGGATTAAGGGATTTGACAATTCTTTGGGTCGACCACCAACTAAATATGGTTCACCATATCCATATTCATATTCCAGATCCACTTTTCATGGACATTTACAATTGATGCGATCCTATGGTTGTTTGGTTTGGTCCATAACCAATCCTATTTATATATTATCCTTATGGATCATTCTATCATTGTGGGATCTCATAAAGCATTAAATCATGAAGATCATTTGTTCTCAAGTACAACGATGTCTTTAGACACTGTTGAGTACTCAACACACCCTAAAAACTTATGTGACCATTTATATTTTGGGGTACTGTTGGCAGCCAATTCACATTTTTCTATTGTCCTTATAAGCTACCTACACCAGTGTTTTGCAAACCTTAATTTTTCGTCTCAATTCTCGAATAAAATGACACTTTTATTTTTGCGCTATTTACACACTTACCTTTGTTTTTATTTTCACGACTGTAAGCGTGAAAACTTTGTTTTACGAAGTCACATTGAAAATCATTACCAGATTGTTATGATCACTCTTGTTTATATGCTCATCGTGTTTTCGAATTTGTTTATCGTTACAAAATTGACAAGATTGCAAGATCATTATTATTTTGACATTCTTATCTGAGACTTCGTTTACAAGGCTGTGGTGATATTCTTTTGATCAAGTTAATGATGCATTGGTGATCTCGATTTACATGTTATTCGATCAATTCACATGGCACGTTGGTTACATAAAAAAGCATTGGTGTTATGATTAAACTCTTGGTATGAATCGTTCTATACAACGCATGCCACATAGTCAAACCCTCGGTGCGATTTTGATTTTTGCTTTGGTTTTGAAACTATAACTATTGCTCGTGACAATAATTAATCCACTTACCAAAGTTTTCGAATGATTGATTGAAGTGGCATGTTGGTAACACATATGCGTTGTGATTTTAATGAGTTGTAAGCACCAACGGTTGTGCCATGGTAATGACTATTCTGCATGGCAAAAATAGCTTCACCACCTTCGCACGATGTCATTAATGTTTATCCCTATCCCTGTTTCACCCTTGCTAGTTTTGGGTAAGCCTACAAGCATTCTGCTCCTGCGCATGCTGTGAATCAAACCCTGGCTCGTTCACATCACTTACCGTGTGCTCCTCTCCATGGCACCAGTGGTGCGAGTTGATCCGAATGGTAATCAAGCCCTGTTGTTGTTCGATAATGCCCGAAAAGATTTAGAGGATAATGGTTGGCTCACATTTGTACAGAGGCTTGAGGGTTTCAATTTGTTTGTTGTGTAGAAATTCGCGCTTACCTTTGATGGATGTAGGGCCAAAATAGGTGACATTCAGCTTGAAATCAGCAAAGAGTTCATCAGCTCTGCCACAGGATTAGTAGCCACGGGCCAGCGATGGTTTAAAAACTCTAAAGTTGATGAGGTGCCATGGCCATTACTGTTCGTCTCATGAAAGGTTACATCCTGTGATAGAGGTATTCCCATTTCCACACTTAAACCTAGGTGGCATGACCTTTTGATAATGGTTAAACAATTTGTGACCTGTGAGGGTCGGTATGGATAGGTTTTTCTTTATCACCTTCGACTGTTAATGAATTTCACGGGTTATCCATTGAATATTGCCATTTTATTTCCAGCGTAGTCTTTATAAAATGTCTAAGAGGTTTAAACAAGAGAAGGCTTATAGTAGTTTGTTTCACCATGGCCTAATCAGACTCATCATCGTTCATCATTTAAACCTCAACGGTGATAGTTGGCAAGATTTTATTTCTCGAAATGGTTTTACTAATACAGAGCCTGTCCAAATTGACAAGCCTATGGTTAATGTAACTAAGTTCGGGCCACCCGTGCCTTTTCATGTCCTATTTCCCTCTCCCAAACCCTCGGTCAACCCTGATATCAACCTACCCAACATCTTAGCAGACAAGGTTGAGGCTATAAAAAAGCCTGTGAGCAAAAAGGTTAAAGGTAACCCTACTGTCGGCAGCAAAGGTAAAAAGAATGCTCAACTCATATCGAGACTGGCCCGGAATAAAACTAAGACAAATGTTGAGCAGAAGCCAATAGTCCTCAGTGAAGATTCTAACTCTGATATCAAGCAATTCCTGGCTAGTGAGTACCCTTATTCCCAAGGTCTGTTCTCTGAGCCACCATATGACTTCGTGTCTAATTTTCCTCTGTGCTTAAAGAAAAATCCTAGATACCCTAGGATCAAGCTACCTAATGAAACCCTCGGCATTTTCAACAAACCCTCACCTGCAATTTCGAAGCCCGGGCAGTCATCATGCAACCAATTTAATGTGTGGTTGGAACACTACTATACAGACGTTCCCTTATTACAGTCGAAAATCAAAACATTAGAAAACCAAGTTACAATGTTGACAAGCCAAAGGGACAAGCTTCGAGATAATGACAAGAAGCAAAAAACCACTGGTTCCATCGTATTTAGGAATGTTGAATCGGCTATAGCCTTCGTCAATTCCAAAATGTTATAACCAAGTTGTCTGCTCATTATCCAGGTATGCATTTCGATATCAATTCCGTTCTATAAATTGCTAGGATTAATATAATGAATTGAGTTTGGTTTTCAAATAGCTCTATCCATTGTTCGAAATGACTCTGTCATAGCCATATCAAAAACAATTATGTTGTGGATCCTGTACATTGTTTTCGTTTTGCTAAAAATAAATGAAGTGATGATTTGGTTATGCGATTTGGTCAAGCCCAGTTTAGCAATTGATCCTTTTTCATTAAGTTTGATTCGTTTTGAATAATTCTCTCGATTTGAGTTAACGAAATCAATGGTTTTTGCTTTCGCTTGGATTTTTGTTTGTATCTGACCTGAACAGGAGGTTTTTATGTTAAATTTAGAGCACGACTATGTTTTGATTTGATATAATTTCGTTGTGGTTGGATCACAGCGACCCTGATTTAGTTTTTATGATTTGATTTTTGAAACGATTTCATAGGATTGAATTGGCTTGATGAATACGATGTAGTCTATTAAATTGGAAAAACGACTCTGTTTTGTCAACATTTTAGTTTGGATTTGGACTATATCTGACCTGTGCAAAATATCTCTTCACCGAAATCATGGAACTGTTTGATTCATAACAACTATGTCAAACTCAAACTGTTTGATTCGCTCTTGTTTTGATTGGATTGCTGCGTATCTTGAGTTTGCACGATTGTTTTTATGACTTGGATTCGTGTCGAAAATAGACTTGATGCTACTCTGTTGATTTTAATTTTCAAAACTGAGTTTGTTAAACTCAGATCGACATATGCCATCTTTGTTGAATTCGTATGATAAAATTCGGTTAACAGGTTGTTTTAAAATGAATTCAAGTAACGATTTCGTTGAAAATCAATCGATTTTGTCTGTCCCCAATTGGCAATAACAAATGATTGGATGAGTCCCACAGACCCTGTTATCAATCGATTAATTCTGTATTGATTTCGTTTGTGATAATTTACATACCTGTTTCGATTTAATTCGCTAATAGCATGGATCGTTGGTTATGTTTAATATAGTGCGATCAATTTCAGAAAACGATCCTGTGAATTTGGTTTGGATTCAAAGTGATCTGTGGATAGCTGAAGCATCTATTCCTGTTGATTTCGATTGGTTATGAAAATGATTTGATTAATGTTCATTTATCCAATACGATGTTGTTTACCCAAGTTAATCATAACAAATTAAATAGAATATAGCTATCTTTATTATCATTTGAATTAGTTTGCTTAATTTGCATACAAGTGTTGATTTGAATGAGGCTTTTAGCAATCAAATATCTTTTGATAGTTTGAATGTATTTTCTAAGATTCGAATTAATTTTAATACGATTTTGTATTTGATTTAGACCAACTACAGAATCGCAAGATTCTGTAGCTAGTCTTTAGAATTAGATTTTTATCATTTTTATTAGTAAAATATCCTCTTAACTTGTCCTTTTTTGACCTCTTTTAGGTACATTCGAATTGCATTGGGCATGCTGGACAGTCTTGGAGATATTTGTGTGATATAGTTTTTATTTTAGGATGTTAGTTTAGTCAAACAGGGGATATTTTCCCAGATTTTCTGTAAACAGTTTTCATAACTTCCACAGGGATGTTTTACCCTGTGAGAAGTCTTTAAATACTTATTATTTTTTGTAATAAGGAGCATCCTCACTTGTGGGAGAACCAGGCTATGGATTTATGATACAAACCGAGACGAGATTTGATGTCTTGTAACAGCTTTCGCTTTCAATATATCAATCTTTTGTTTCAAGTTTTGTGATATCAGTTTGCAGTTGATTATAGACTACTTTAGCTATCATAATCTATTGCAGGATGATATGATTTGATTAATGTGCTATCCATATCTGATCTCTTTCATTATTTTTAAAAGTACAACAATTACTTTGTTTCAGTTAATGGATCACAGATTTCTCTTCTTCGTTAATTGAATCATTTTGCATAGATCTTTGCATAAATATTTATCTAACTATGAAGATTTATAAATCATAAAATTGTTGTAAATTTTTTATGTCTTGTTTGTCCTGTAATTTTATTTGAAGAGCACATCAGCTTCTAGTTTACAAGAAGCTCGTGGATAATTCGGTGCGGGTTTCCTCCCTCCGATCAACTAAGACAATCATCATACAAGACAAACCTGGAGCATTTCTTCAGGTTAGTTTGTTATTTATTTGATAGTTAATTTCTTAATATAATTTAAGTAGTTTAGTTAGATATATGTGTAGTTTAGATTTGCAATTAGAGTTAGTATTTTAGTTGCTTATTTTAGTTAGTTTTTAGTTTATTTCTTTTTCATAAAATTATAAAGATCAAAAAAAATAACTCTCGCTGTCTTAGGACAGAATACAAATGAGTTTTTCAGATTTTCATTCAAATCTGTAAATCGTAAATATTGTACATTTTGTGAATAAGATTTATTTCTGTTAGTAGTTAGATATTTAATTTCTTAGAGTTAGCATAGTATTAGATAGTAGATTGTATATATAATAGTTAGATTAGTTTATTAGTTTGTTTTAATAGTTATTTTTAGTTAGATTAGTTTATTAGTTTGTTTTAATAGTTGTTCGATTAGTTAGTTTAGAGTAGTTTTCTTTTTGTTTCTTAGGACTTAGATCGGCTAATGGAGCCACTAAACCCATCAGGGTGGGTTATCCCAAACGGCTTGGGTTATTAGACAACCCCGGACTGGAGCCACACTCCCAGTTAACAGACGGTCAATTTCGCCCGTCAACAAATGGCACTAGAAGGAGGGCCTGAAATTAATTAATGGCACGAGGTAGTCGCAAGACTCCTCCACCACCTAATTTTTCACCTATAGTGACTAGAATCCATTTGAACGATAACATTCCCCTTCAAACAGAAACCTCTTCAACCAATGATCCACGGATCACAGTTGAGCCAGTAACCCCTAATCCTACAGGTGGTGACATACAATAGATTGTCCGTCAATCTCTTATAAGAACACATAGTGCCTTGGCCCATTTGAGGCAACCAAACCGTCCATTGGACCAACCTTTAGATTTCTCTGATATCAGAGAACAATTAGGAGGCACTAATCTCACTGTGAACCCTACAGATCCAACCCTAAATCCTGCTGCAGGAGGATCTGGGATACCTCCTTCACCACCTCCATCATCTCCTTCCTCTTCTAGAGGAGATTCCTCTGACGAAGGCAGTTCCCCTTCTCAGCCTTCCACACCCACTACACCAATGGCAAACCAGAACAACCCTGCTAGACCTTGGTTTGACCAGGATGTCGTAGTTGTACCTGGAGCTCAGCATCCCTTACCTAAACATCCGGAGAAATGGCTCCCCAAGTTTGACCCTGACTCAAAACAGATCGCTAAAGATCACATTAAAAAGCTTATGTTAGCCATAAGACTCTGCAATGTCGAGCATGAAGACATAGTCTGTAGTTTGTTCCCCTATACTTTTGAGGGCAATGCATCTACATGGTACTTTGCCTAGAAACCCCATACCATCATGTCTTGGGAAAAGTTTGAGTCATGCTTTTTGGAAAAGTTCAGAGACGGTAAGCCTCTGAAAGTCCTAGTTATGGACCTTTCTAGCTTAAGAATGAACGCAAAAGAAAAAGTTAAAGACTTTAATCAAAGATTCTTAACACTTAAAAATTGAATCCCTGCTGATTCCATGCCTGCCGAGAGTCTTATAATAGCATACTACACTAAAGCTTTGCATCAAAGTATAGCTATTTAGGTTAAACGATCTAACAAAGACACATTGTTAGAAGCCTTCGAGGAGGCCAGCCATATTGAAAAGGATATTCTTAGTCTTAAAGACTCTACTAGCAATGAAACTGAGACTATTTCTTCTTCCAAAAAGAAGATCGAAATCCTCCCTAGACCTACTCAAAATAAATCACAACCTGAAAGCTCTGATTTATAAAACTTAACTAAAGTTGTTCAAAAACTATCAAACCAAGTCATAGACTTGAAAAGGATGGATGAAGGAGCTTCTTCAAGCAAAGGGCCTTACAAACCCCCATTTAGGAAGTCTTTTCCCCCCAATCGACCTAATCCTACTACTGAGGGCCTTAATCTAGAAATTCTGCAATATGCCTTACAAACAATTCTATAAGCCCAAGATAACTTGATGCCACCTGAGATTCTTGAGGAGGTAGTTGAACAAGAGACATTTCAAGAATAGGAGTCTTCTCCAAACATTTTTGGACACTTCTCGGATAGCATCTTTCAAGCTAACTTCGAGACAGTACATCCCTATAATACCAGGAGTAAGACAGCCAACAAACCTTCTTCCGAAAACACTACAACTTCGCCTCCAAAGCAATCTAAACCAGCTGAGACTAAACAGGGTAATGTGAACCCCAACTTAGATTATGATGTAGTTGAAGATCTTAAAAAGTTGAGAGCCAACATTTTTGTTTATGAGTTATTGAAATTTCCTTTTCTGCTACAAAAAATGTTACAGAATATCTCAGAGAATGGCAAAAATGGTAATTCAAGTGGTAACAAGGTTGTGCAGAACAAAGTTCCTCAGAAGACTTCCACTAAAAACAATCCTGATCCTCAAGATAAAGGAAGTCTTCCTGTAAATCCTGTAAATAATGTAAATAATGTAGATAAAGTAGCTTTAGAAACTGCGAGTAAAAAGACACAAGCTACCACTCTTAGTACTCACAAAAATGTACCTCCATTTTTGTTAACATTCAAAATATTTAATAGAAATGTGCACAATTGTATGGTAGACTCAGGAGCATCATCCAATGTGATGCCATGATCTGTATGCCAAAAGATTAACGCTGAAGTTGAACCCTCCACCTTAAAAATCATACCACTTGATCAGACCAATGTTAAAGTTATAGGCGAACTAAAGAATGTGCTTATAAGATTATCGTCTAACCCCAAGGTTCATCAAGTCATTGATATTATTATTGTGGATATTCTAGAAGTGTATGGTCTGTTTTTAAGCAGGGACTGGTCAGAGTAGCTACATGGTTATTTCGCGATAGATTGGTCTCACCTATGGCTTCCAGAAAACGGCAAGCCCAACAAGATCAAGGTAAATCGTGAATGCTACCTTAAGTTCACAGTCACAGATTTGAACGATCCCAACGAACCATTTACACCTTCCGTAGATTCACCTGAAGTACAAGGGATGGACACCTTTTTCGACAATTTCATGGTCGAGGCTTCAGCTATCACCAATCCAGAACAGCAGTCTGAGATTGTAGCATATGTGCAGCCAACAGCTTCTATGCAACGGTCTCATGTACCCGATGGAAATCAAATTTGGTCTCTTTATTTTGATGGGTCAAAGTCCAAAGAAGGAGTTGGAGCAGGCTGCATCATTATCGATCCAGTAGGTAATAAAACATTGATTCCATGTATGTTGGAATTTGAATGTACTAATAATACTGCAGAATATGAGGCTTTACTACAAGGTCTCAGAAAAGCTCTGGATATGAACATTCAAAATTTGACCGTCTTTGGCGACTCTGAAATAGTGGTTAGACAGGTAAGAGATTCTATCCACTGTCTGTCTCCACATCTTAAAAGCTACCAATCTCAGGTATGGAATTTAATGAATAAGTTTGTTGCTTTCAATATAAATTTTATTCCTAGGTTGAATAACTTTGAAGCAGATTTATTAGCTAATGTAGCTTCTAAACTTCTTCCTGCAGAAGGCTTATCCCCAAATGCATTCTCTGTCGAACTGTTGTTCCGGCCATCCATTCCCGACAACATAAGGAACTGGAGAGTCTTTGACGATGATCAACAGATTATCAGCTTCCTGCACATGGAAGAAACTTTTAAAGGTGCGGTGATAGATGAACACACGCACAACGACAATTTGTGCGATTTCACGGTAATACCAGATCCGAGAACTCCTGAATCTTCATCGGACATGATAAATTCGATCCCTAAATTTGTAGTTAGATTAGAGAAATTTTACGATCTTCAAGATAAATTCAAAAATTTGGTCAACCGTAAAACCAATAGTTCCTCGTTATCATACGAAAAAGTAAACTTAGGGACTAATGATAATCCGCAATGCATTAATCTAGGGGTAGGATGTTCTGAACAAGAAAAAGTTGCCTTTATTAAATTGTTCAAAGAATTTAAAGATGTCTTTGCATGGATGTATGATGACCTTAAAACTTTCGACCCTAACATCATATAGCATGTCATTCCTATGAAGCCTCAAACCTTACCCTTTCAACAAAAATTGAGAAAAATGCACCCTAAGCTCGAACCGACCGTTCAAAAAGAATTGAATAAACTCCTAAATGCTAAGATAATTTTTCCTTTTAGGCACACTTAATGGGTTTCTAACCTTGTCCCAGTCCGGAAGAAAAGTGGGGAAATTCGACTCTGCGTCGATTTCCGAAACCTTAATAGAGCATCTGACAAAGACAACTATCCTGTCCCACCCATGGAACAGATCCTTCAATAGGTATCTGGTTCTGAGAGGCTATCCTTACTGGATGGTTTCTCTGGGTACAACCAAGTCCTGATGTCTCCTCCAGACCAACTTAAAACTACCTTCTGTACCCCATGGGGCACTTATGCTTATTGAAAAATGCCCTTTGGATTGATTAATGCCGGTGCCACTTTCCAGAGAGCAATGGACATTGCTTTCCGAGGCTTAATCATTTAATCTGTCATAGTTTACTTAGATGATGTCACTGTGTTCTCTAGGAACAAAACTGATCATCTAGCTCATTTACGAGCCGTTCTACAACGATGTCGTAAATACGGCATGCCCTGGAATCCTAAAAAATCCATCTTTGTAGTAGAACAGGGTAAACTCTTAGGATTTATTGTGTCAAACAAGGGGATGATTATCAACCCCAAAAGGACTCAAGCCATCGCAAAAATCCCTCCTACATCCAAAAAGCCTATGCAATCTTTCTTAGGCCAGATTAACTTCGTGAGGAGATTCGTCCCCAGTTTCTTCGAAATGGTCAGGCCTTTACATAATCTAATTAAGAAAGACACCCATTATCATTGGGGACCCCTATAAAATCAAGCTTTTAATGCAATAAAGAAGGCCATAATAAATGCTCCATCTCTCATGAGCCCCAATTTTTCTCAAGACATTACACTCTACACTTTTGCTTCTGACCATTCTTATGCTGCCATCTTAACCCAAAAGAAAGCCAAGAACAATGAAGTACCCATTGCCTTTATGAGCTCTACTTTCAAAGGCGCTGCAATTAATTATCCAGTGGTAGATTGGCAAGCCTATGCTCTTTTCAAAGCAGTCAAGCACTTTCGATCCTATCTTTTGAAGTCAAGGAAGAAAGTTATTGTCCCTTACCCAGCTGTCAGGAACCTGTTAGTGCAGAAAGAGTTAGGAGAAAAGAGGGATAACTGGGTTACTTCTTTACAAGAGTACGACTTAGAAATCACCCCAACTCAAATAGTGAGAGGCCAAGGGTTATGCAAGTTAGTTGCTGATTCAGCAGCAGTACAGCAAGAATAAAGCGACCCGTCAAACCTAGGACAACACGATCAAAACACAATCTGTTGTGCACAAAACCCTGTCAGTCCTTGGTATGACGATATAAGATTCTGTCTTGAACATGGGTCAGCACCCCATCACTTATATCCCACTAAAAGAAGAGTGTTGAGATTAAAGTTTGCCTCCTTTCATCTGGTTAATGGTATCCTGTTTCGTCAAAGTTTTGACAGCGTACTGATGCGCTGTCTTGAAAAAGACGAAGCAGAAAAAGTCTTGCTAGAGTTGCATGCAGGAGAAGTTGGTGGCCATTTTGGTGGAAACACCACTGCCCATAAGGTTTTAAGAGATGGTTATTACTGGCCCATGCTCTTTAGAGATGCCCATGCTTTATGGTAAGTGTATCGTTTGTCAGAAAGCATCAAGGTGGTTACAAAAACCAGCATTTCCTTTGCAGCCTGTTTCAGTAGACTCTCCTTTTCAACAGTGGGGCCTTGATATCATAGGTCCAATCAACACCCCATCCTCACAACAACACAAGTTTATTGTGACAGCCACAGATTACTTTACCCGATGGTCTGAAGTTGTTGCATTAAGAACCGTCAACACCAGTCAGGTAATTTCCTTTCTAATTTCGAATATCATCACTCATTTTGGTATCCCTGATTGTTTAGTATTCGATAACGCATCTTACTTTTCCTCTCTTGAGGTGAGCGAGTTCACTTTGGAAAATGGAATCAAATTGAAGTATTCTACTAGCTATTACCCCCAGGGCAACAGATTGGCAGAATCAAAAAACAAGAACTTGATTAAAATCATCAAGAGAATGGTGGTTGAAAATCACCAAAATTGGCACAATGCACTGTTAAACGCGTTGTGGGCTGATAGGGTAACACCAAAATCTGTTGTAGGTAACTCCCCCTTTTTTCTCGTTTATGGCAGAGAAGCAATTATGCCACCTCACATTCTTCTTCCTTCACTATAGTTGTCGTAGAAAATCCAAGAAGAAGATTGTCCCTCTTTGGAAAACTGAATTAACGCTTTGATGAAGCTAGAAGAGGTAAGAGCCCAAGCTAAACTTAAGTTAGATCAGCATCAACTATTGGTTAAAAGCTGGTTCGATTCTAACTCTGCTTCTGATAGGAATTTTGAAGTAGTTGATCTCGTCCTAAAATGGGACAAACCACATGAGGTAAAGGGAGAGCACATGAAATTTCAAAACTTGTGGCTTGGACCATTTTTAATTGCTAAAAAGTTAGGTCCCAGTTCTTTTCGATTGCAAAATCTAGAAGGACAGCCTGACACCTACATGGTGAATGGCCAAGCCCTGAAAAGATACGTTGCTTGATAACAACTCTTGTATACTATGTACATATTTTTCTTTGTTTGCTTTTTCATTTTCTTTTTGTTTTTGATTTTTCACCTTTGAGTTTATCAGTTTATGTTTGGAGATACACATACCTGTATACTGAGCTATTCAGATAAAGAAAATAGAAAATTCCTTCCCTGAAATAACTGCTAAGAAATTTGTATAAACATCAATTGTATATTTCTGAAATTTATTTCTGTGTTGGCAAAAAGTCTGTTTTGTGAAAGAAGTTGACTGATTTCGATCTCTAGGTAAAGCTTGTCATGATCATCTATTATCTTTTTACGCTGTGCCTATTCCTTAAGGGAATGACTCAAAAGATGTCTCCCTGCCTTAGGAAGTTGCTTTTGTAAATAAAACATCTTTGGATCTTAATAAAGGACAGTTATAAAAAAAAAAAAAAAAAAAAAAAATCAATAAAAGAGCTGTGGGAAGTGCTTGTAAACCCGTCGGGATGCTGAACAGGTCTGCTGGTAGTGGGTAAATGCATGCATGACACCAAGACAACTTCGTCGGGGTACTAAACAGGCTCGCTGGTAGTGAAGCAATGTCGGGTATATGAAAAATTGCAAATAAGAAACCTCTAAATGTCCTTTATTTTGATCTGGAACTTCTTGGCAGGATACAGATGTCAGAGTGGGTTAAATGGAAACCCTGTCGAGGCTATGGACGCCTGTTGGCAGCAGTGGATCTATCAACAGTATTGGAGATTTATCTTTAATATCGTGACTCGCTGGTCTTAAG
>JASDQU011312628.1:6848-25091 GCA_032191745.1 Picea mariana
TATTATTGTATAGAAGCTCCATTTAATTGGTTAATCCAAGAGTGAATGCCTAAATGATAGAGTGATTTTAACCATAAAAGTTGAATATGAAGCATTCCCCCTTCATTTATGTGAAATACAAGGAAAAGGAGCTCTGATGAAAAAAGACTAAATTTCAGTATCTCTCAATTCAATTCACAGAATTTGACGCTTCCAGTTCAGTTCCATTAGCTCCACCCTATCATTTTTTTTCTCTAAGAAAAAATAGCCACCACGCTGAGAGATAAGAAAACCTCCTTATAAGAGTCTTCTTCTTGGTCCTCAATCATCGCTCTGATATGGGCAATGTCTCTTCTTCCTAGCTTTCTCCTTTTAGTAATAACTTTGCCAAGATATGTTCCCCCGCTCTTTTGTAGATAATTCATTCCATTATCTCCACCTATCAATTTTTTTTATCTAGGAATAGATAGTCACCATGATGAAAGATAATAAAATGTCCTCGAAAAAGTCTTCTACTAGGTCCTAGATTCCTCCTTTCAATAATAACTTGATCACCAAGATAACTTCCCCTACTCTCCAATACTCCTCTTCTCACTAATTAATAGGATCCACCCTCAATTGATTCCTATAGAAATAAGAAAGTACTCCCACCTAGTTCTCTAGCCTAGATTAGTACATTGTGCATAAAACACACCCATTGCGTGAGTTTGTTAAACTAGGTGCTAAAAATTATGACCATGGTACCTCCTTGATCATGCTTGTGGATCACACCTAAGTAATTCTTTCCATCACTACAAAATCTATCTCCATCAATGTTGAATACCTCAATCAACATGGCATTATTATCCCCTAAGGTCCAGAGAAACATGTACTTTTCCTTGTTTGTCAATAAGAGAAGAGACGTGATACTCAAATTATTGTCGAATCAAAGCCTAGCACCAATCCAACCTCCCCAGTACAAAACAAAGACTCTCCCCAAGTTGGTTCAAGAGTTTGTTTCCCTATTTACTAATTATAGGAAGAAAATATCATTCCATGGTTAATGAGGCCATGTTGGTGTAATGTCCCTTTCCAAGTAGGAGCTCCTAAGAGGAGGGGATGAGTAGTCTAAACATCCCCGTTATACTATAGCCAGTTAGAAACAAGGGGAAAAAAGGTCATTTAATGTCATTTCACTAGAGAACTTTATAATTCGAAAGTGACATTAAGTGAAAAGTGGGTAAAAGCGCCCTCTTAGTGATTTAAGCCAAACATAGAGGGGTGCATAAGTGAGGAAGCTAAAAATAGAGGTCAACAACAAATTAGGGTTTTGGAGGAGTATATGAAGATAAAAGCGACCTAATTTCTCATTATGCATCTTATGATTTGAGAGTTTGAGCTCTAAGGAGAAAACACAGGTTCAGGCGAATCAATGGAGATTGTGGATTCTGGGAGGAAGACACCATGGGGTTGATTTCAGTGTTGAGAGACATACCCTAGTCACCGGGAAGATCATCCAGATATTTCATCGTTTTACAACAACAATTTTAAGGGTTTTGATAGTTAGTGCACACTTCAGCAGGGTGAGGGCACAAGAGCTAGGAGACTCAAAGGATTAGCTTGTCCCGACCAAGGAGAATCCACAGATTTCCTTCCGACCCAGTTGAGAGGAAGGTGAGGCGCATCTTTTGAGATATTACTCGTCAGATTCCGACGGAGGATCCTCTTTGGCGCATTAGTTATCCAGTGAAGGCGCAACACTTGGGGAGGATACATTAAGGGTTCCTGAGAGATCACCGGATCAGATCTAGGGAAACCCTTTCGACCCATTATAGAGGATACCATGGCGCTCAGTTTGAGACACATACAACCCGATTCCGATGGTGGAATCACTAGGGCGCAACAGATGGCCAGAGGAGGGGTGTGCACCCTCCAAGGGAGCCCATCTGGGGTTCGTACAGATCAGCAGAGGGCTGATCTTCAGTTCGATAGACACTGAGAGGGTGTTGGACGTTAGGACGCACTATTTGGGACATATTTCAGGTAGATACGAGGAGTTTAGCCACTAGGGAAAACATTCCAGTCTTGCAACAATTGTCGTGTGAGTTGTCGTAGAACGCAACAGTTCATATCGCTCATCCATTGATCCAACATCATTCTTCCGGTTTCAAGTATTATTTATTTAGTTTATTTTTTGTATTCCGGCTAAGATCCATCTAGCTCTGATCTAGCCAAGAGATTCATTTTATATTCCCGCATACGGTATTGTACTCAGTCTTATTTCATAATTCATAGATTGCAACGGTTATGTGTTCTTTATCCATTGCATGCTTGATTATATATTGTTAAACAACTATTCCACCTAAAACCACATGCAAAATCACCACTCATGTTAAAACTTAATCACTAAACGCATCCAGAAACCCAAAGTGTATCAATTCCGACAGCAAATAATCGACAGTTAAGGCATATATTTTGATCGACGAAATTAGGGATACTACAGTGGTATATGAGCTGTAGTCCTGCCAGCCTATGACTAAAGTTTTGATGAGTTCAACAAAGAACCCAGACCCAGAGGGTCGTGGGCACGTAGGTGAAAAATATTTCACTTACAACAGAGGCAGTGAAAGGAGGAGACCTAGGGCAAATTATCCCCCCTTTCCTCCTAGTTCAAAGGATGAGGAAGAGGTGCATAGGGAAGCAGAGAGAAGGGGAGAGCATGAGGCAAAGTGTGAGGCAGAGAGGATGATGGAAGACAGGTATGAGAGGCCAGAGGGAAGTGGCAAGGCACCCATGGACCCAGATGCAACTTTTATGCAGGAGGTCATGACTCAGTCCTTGGCATAGATGGTCGATAGGTTGAGGCAGAGAGGATGATGGGAGACAAGTATGAGAGGCTAGAGGAAAGTGGCAAGGCACCCATGGACCTAGATGCGGCTTTTATGCAGGTTATTATCAATTTGGTGATCAATCAATAGGTCATGACTCAATCCTTGGCATAGATGGCTGATAGATTGACCGCAAGGAGCATTCCAGGCCCACATGCCCTGCATGCAGCGCAGGGGAAATCAGAGGCAGGCAGTAGACCCATTTTACCTGCTTTCACCTACAATTCATCGAGTAGGATCCCCGAGCCAATATTCCCTAGCTTTCAAAGGGCACCTCCAACCGCGGTACAAAAACCAGTAGCACAGAGACAGACTACACATGCAGAGGATATTACAGACTACATGAGAGAGTATGCAGCGCTAGGACCGAAGTTCCATCATGATATGACCTTGGTTGAGTAGTGTTGACTCAGACTCAGGAACTGTCCTAGAGATCCTTTGAGGGGAGGACAACAACAACATCCACAGGGGAAGAACATAGATTTCATCTGGAAAGTAGGTAAACTCACTATACCTTCATTCGACGGACTGTCCAAATGCACTGCCAGAGCTTGGGTACAAAAACCGAACATGTACTACAAGCTCAACGAGATGACAGAAACTGAGGCCATCAGTTTCATCACCTTACATTTGGAGGGTGAGGCACATGAATGGTGGTACCATGGACTAGTGACGTTGGGTCACAGTCACATCACTTCTTACAGGGAGTTCACAGAGAGGATCATGGACAAGTTTTCCATGAGGGATACAAAGATCCATTTCAGGGATCTATCCCAGTTGAGACAAACTGGCACAACAAAGGCATTCATCACATAGTTTCAGAGGGTAGTCGTGGCAGTGACAGATATTTCGGAGCCCAGATTGATCATGCTTTTCACAGAGGGTCTCACAGAACCCTTGAGAGGATGGGTGAAGGCCTATAGACCTCACACACTACAAGATGCCATCCTGCGCACTAGAGATCTAACAGACTCAGTGCCAAAGACCAAAACTTTTTCCAAACCCTTTGTTCCACATAAGGACCGGGATAAGAAACCATTCCAGAGAGAGTGGAAGGGTAAGGAAAAGTTGGATGATGAGATGAGGAGTCAACTTATGAGGAAGAAGCTATGCTTTACATGCAAAGACCCTTAGGTCCCCGACCATAGGTGCATGGGAAAGGGAGAGATCCATTATATTGAGGTGGCAACAGACAGTGTGGACAGTGATGAAAAGGAACATGACAATGGACCTACTAGCTCAGAGGAGGAGTCATCACATGCGAAGGAGCAGCCTCTAAGGAAACCACCAACACCAGTAGGGGCCCAACCACTGGTAGAGCCACAACCTCGTGAGAAGGATAATAGACATACACCAACAAAGGGAGGAGTCATAGCGACTCTTTCTGGTATTCCCAGGTATGACACCCTCCGGATCATCGAGACTATTCATGGACAACAATCACCCTGATAGATGGTGGGGCCACCCACAACTTCATTGATGCTTCATTGGTATCGAGGCGAGCACTTCATACAAAGGAGTTTGAGAGGTTTGATGTTGCAATAGCAGATGGCCACACAGTGGAGTGTGTAGATAGAGTCTTAAACTTGGAGGTAAAGCTAGGTAACTACACCATGAGAGATACATTTTATGTAGTTCACCTATCTGACACAGATGTGGTGTTGGGAGTCCAGTGGTTGATCACCTTGGGAAAGATCTTGACCAACTACCAAAACCTTGAGATGGGGTTCAGAGACAGTGAGGGGAAGATGATTGTACTAAGGAGCATGTCAACAAGGGCACCCAGGACAATTTTGGCCAAGATGATGGAGAGGATCTTCAGGCATGGGGAGGCATCATATGCAACAGAGTGCTTAATCACCACTCAAAGGGATTCAGATGGCCAACAATAGTATAAGACAGAGATCAGGACTTTGTTGAGTCGACATCAACAGGTTTTTGGTAAGATTTCGCCAGGGAGACCATCGGACAGAGCGTTTGAGCACACCATTGAGTTGGAGGAGGATGTTAAATCCGTGATTACAACGCCCTATCGTCATCCTAGGAGGTTCAAGGATGAGATAGAGAAAACAATCAAGGAATTGCTAGCGATGAGACACATTAGACCCAACAATAGCTTGTTTGCTTCTTCAGTTGTCTTAGTCCTGAAGAAGGATGGTACCATGAAGATGTGTATAGACTACCGTGCATTGAACAAAAAAAACCGATACCCAATTTTAAAAAATTAAAATAAAATAAAAAATAATTTTTTTAAAAAAACCTTAAAAATACAAATAAAAAATAAAACACAAAAAATCCCCAAAAATGTTTAAAAGAAAAAAACCAAAAAAACATTAAATTGCAAAAACAAAAAAATAAAAAAAAAACAAAAAAATTAAGATACACAAGTTAAAATAAATAAATTAATTAAATAAATTAAAATAATAAAAAAAACATTTAAAATTCCAAATTTGAAATAAAAAAGTTAAAAAAAATAATTTCAAATTAAAAAACACATTTGAAAACACAATTTAAAAATAAAACCCCCCCAAAAAATTACACTAAAACAAAAGAACAATTTAAAAATAAACCACCCCCCAAAAAAATTACACCAAAACAAAAAAACAATTTAAAAATAAACCAAAAAATGGAATTTAATGTTTAAAAAAAAAACATGAAAAAAACAATTTAAAAATACAACAAAAAAATGACACATACAGCGGAAGGCGATTCCCATAATTTCCTACTCCCCCTCCTCGCACCTAGCCCATGCTTATCCCCTCCCCCTCCATCGCCGACGGGCCACCCCAACAACGATGGACCCGCCGCTGCCATGGTGGCGCGTGGGAGGGGGTGTGGGGATGAGGGAAGAGAGATGGGGCATGAGCTAGGTAGGGGGGATGGGCGATTCTGGGAATCACCCTCTCCCCATATTTGCCATTTTATGTTGTTTTTTATTAAATTGTTTTTTCAATTTCGATTGTTTTTTTTTTTTTCATTTTCGCTTCCTTTGCATGATCTCTCAGTGTGCTGAGTGCGATCTCTGAGATCAAAAGAAGTAAAGCTATTTTGATGTATAAGTTTGCCACTGTGCTAGTAATATAAAGAAGTATTGAAAGCATATGAAGTCTTGATGATATGTTGGATAAATTGGATATAAGGTCCTGTAGTAAATGGTATCAGAGCCTAGTATGGTTTTGATTATTCACATTTGATTTAGATGCATGCCAATATTTGAATTCTTGACCTTTTCAAAGGAATTACTGGTTTAGTTCAATATTGTGTTGGATTATCAGGAGTAGAAGTTGTAGCCGAGTTTTGAGTAATAGCTGTGGTCAGGCACCATAAGTCTATGTCTTTTTGTAGGATATAGAATAACTCTCTCCTTTCTGTAAGCCGCTCATTTTGGCTTTTATGGATCCTGCAATGGACTCCGTACCTCTCTGAAATCGATCTATATCCATATGGTACTACTGTAAGTCTGTCTGATCGAATATCTAGTTATTGAGAATCTTCATCCTCTGCATCTACTATTACTCTACATGAGAATGATCTGCTCCATCAATGACAGATTCCAACTATCCATCCTCAAGATTCATACTTGCTCAAGAAATATTGTCTTAACAAAATCTGATCAACCTATTCACCAAGATCTACTTACCAGAGATCAAATTGACTGGGGAAAAACTCAAGGTTATACCTTTGCCCATCTTGGTGTTGTCCACATAGGATTGAATGCTCTTGTTCGCCCTCATCTTAATATAAGTACTATCTGTTGTGTGATTGACAATCATCATACTAAATTGGCATATACTTTGATCAGAGGATTTCTCGGTCCTCTCCATGACGACTCCTATTGGGTACCATCTATCCTCAGTATTCTGTTTCTCTTGAAGACCCTCATATTTATCGTCTGCTCAAAGCCTATATACAAGCCCCAGAGGCATAGATATGGATATTGGTAGCCTCATCTTGTAGATGAAGTCTATTGTTGTTGTCAGCTTTTCTACTGATACAATGCCCCCTCTCTGTTCCCATGTCAAGGCCTGTTCTCCATAGCAAAGCATGGTGGAAGGTACCCAACATACCCAGTCTATCATTTATGATTAGACTCATATTAGTTACCCACAGAATTGGGAATGCAGGTATGAAAAGCTTTGAAGCCAAGAGGTCAATTCAGACTCCTATGCATTGAATAAACAACCTATCATGTTTAATGCAGAAACACGTGAATTTATCACGAGAAATCCATCTCAAAGGAGGAGTAGTGTCATGATTAGGGAATTCCTTGATCCACGCACAAATTTCATACCTCAAGAAGAGTCGAGGCCATCAACATCTCATACTTCTGTACAGACATAAGCCATAGATCAAGATGAGGGACAAAATTGAGAATGCCCTGCTTGCCACCAAATCATCAGGAAACTTGAAGCCAAAAAGCAAGGAAAAATACATGATCTATTGATGATGAGTCTTCCTCGAGAAAAATTGGCAGGTGCAATCAAAGTAGCTAATGGTGAAGAAAGCTACATTGAATGGAGAAATTTACCCTATGTTCCCTTCAATAAGTTATCAGATAGTGGAGAAATCAAAAGAGAATATCTCCCATACAAATCTGTAGAAAAAATAGAGCAAGTTGTTGATGAGGTAAAATTGATAAACTATTCTAATCTTCAAGCACATTTGATAGAAACAAATATTGATGACATCCATAGAGATTTGCTCAAAATAAAGAATGAAGTAGATCTGGAGAAAGAGCAACTTAAAGATATTTCTGATAAGATTGATTTAGTCAATCATGTATTGAATGATATGACAGTCTTAAATACTGCTATAGAAAAAAATGAAAGGCTTGAAATTTTGAAGCCTATGTTTGAGATTGCAAGTAAGCTCAAACGACTTGAAAGAAATCCAAGTTTTTTTGAAGTACTCCTAAATATGGTTGAAAGAAGAGCCAAAGAAAAACAAGCCTCATAATTGAGGCATCAAAAGAGACAAAATTTTGGTTTATTTGAAGCTAATCCCAGACCAGTTTGGGATTTTGGTAGATTAATGAAACAACCTCACGGGAAGAGAAATTTCTCAATCCATTATTCATGGGTTCAATGGGTTAGCATGTGAGTGGTGGAGTTGGGTTTCTGAAACTAGTAAGGCAAAAATTCTTGGATCCACAAATCCAGTAAAAAGTCTGCCAGATGCCTTATAGAGTGAATTCTATGGCCTAGAGGCAGTGGATGATTACAATCAACTAGCGTCGCTTTTCATGAGCAATAGACTCTGTGATTTGAAGCATCACTGACAATATTTCCGTGACATGTAGAGATTGATAATCAAAAGTAGGAAGATGGACAACCCAACCTACATCAAGCACTATATCAAAAGCTTCCCTGGAGCATTGCCAGATGCGGTCGAGCAATATATGAAAGATAAGAACATCACAACACAAGGTATGTCAATTGCTCAAGTAGACCAACATATCTTACAATGTATTCAAGAGAATTGTTTAGAGAAAAGGTTCTCTAGAGATTTTAAAAGACATGATAAAATGTATACATATAGTATCTGTAGGAAAATTTGAGCTATGTCCAATTATGGATGTGGTGAATATAATCGTGGATACTTAAAATCATGTTTTTGTTGTAGTTCCAAGTGTCCCCATAAATATAAGCCTAATCATAAGCCACACTTCTCCACAAGAAAAAATTACTCTTCCAAAAGATCTACCAAGCTCCCTTACTTAAAAAGACGCTCCTCTYCCAGAACTGCTTCAACATGTTTTATTTGTAAACAACTAGGGCACTAGGCTAATAATTTCCCAAAGAAAAAGAAACGCCCACATATCGTAGCTTTATTCACCAATRATCTCGAACTAGAATGRTGGGATTTATGTGAATATGAGCTTGGGAAGCCATTAGATGGCGATGCCCATTTTYTCCAAGCCAAATTCTCCCCCCCTGATAGAGAACTATCAGAAGAGTCTATTTCTTCAGAAAGTACAGATACTTCTGATTTGGARAATGATGTTCCTCCTTATAGATATCCCTACTCTTTCCAAATGCTTACCAGAGCCAAACAATCCCCAACCTAGAGGCTTGTTGAGATTGAAAAATAGTTAGCAAAAATCCATCTCACAAATTGCAATAAAAAAAACTCTCAAGCAAGAAAGAGATGAGCTCCTTGCTTTAGCCAACAAACCTATGACAATCAATTCTAAGAAGCCTTCTACCTCATTAAAAGAGTCACCTGGATATTATAATCCAGTAGAACTCTACGCTACTCATCCCAACAAACACACTGATAGGAAAGCTTTCAAAAAGATAAAATTTCCATGTTACAGTTGCAGATAAAAGAAAAGCAACATCAGTTGTGAAATCTAGAACAAGAAATTCACAAGCTCAAAAGTTTGTTGACTAGCACCCAGTATGAGTTCAACCAGTCCTCAGATGATGAATTGAGTAGAGAGTTAGCAGAAGCAGAAGAGGATCCTATGATAKGATATAGAAAAAAGGATAAGGGAGTAGCTGCTGCATCAAGAGAATCTGACCTAGAGTCAGAGATTGAAAAGGATTCTGCCAAGACATAGCCGAAAGATGAAATTATCCTTTTCAGGGAAATCAGCCCAAAATGTTACATCGAGGCAACATTCTGTCCACCAGAATACCCTCACACTCTCAGGTGCATGCTAGATTTAGGGTGTCAACTTCATGTAGCAAAAAAACATGCCATTCCGAGCTTTTATTGGACATAAACTAGAGAAGGTGGTACCGATATCAATGGAGAACATTTTGGTTTAAAAGGTGAATGTACAAATTTTTGCACCGAGAGTAGCGAGGTGATCTACAACCCAGTATGGGGGAGATGTTGTCACGTTAGTGTGATGTTAGATTAAATAACGTTACATTAAAATAATAATAATAAAGTAGGCTCAATGAAAAAAAAACTAAACTACTTACGTACATATTTAGATAACAACATATAAATTAAAATTTACACATTAAGAAATTTGATCCCTCTCAGTGCTTGATAGATCCAGGTTTAAGATGGATCTACACTGGTCTAGTTAAGTTTTGCAATCAAGTTCTTACTCACCTCAACTTTGTACAACTTAAATGAGATGAGTGAGAATTGTATTTTAGGATCARAGTTTTTGCATAAATATGGTCTAGTTACCATAGATCCCCATAAGAATACTGTAATATTTTATATGGTTGGGTTAAAGATGGAGACGTCGCTGTTTACAATAGCTCTGTACAAATTAAGATAGAGAATCCTTCCTCCTGAAATAGACAAAATAGACAGTACTCAAGACTTCTTCAAGATTGAAAGGGTAGTTGCTTTCACTGAATCTCATAAAGAAAGTTATCTCAAAGGCATTTCAGAAAGGATCAAATGAGACTGTCGCAGTGAAACCCACAATGCATTTTGGACCCGGGAGAAGTATGCTATAGAGTTGCCACTAGATCCAGAAACATAAGTAAAGCCACAAAAAGCATTTGTGGCATTGATGAGCCCAACAAAGATCCAATATTTCTAGTAAGAAATCAATGATCTCATGCAAAAGGGACTTATAGAACCATCCAAGAGTCTACAGGCTTGTAGAGGATTCTACGTCAATAAGCATTTTGAACAAAAAACTGGCCGGGCAAGATTGGTAATTAATTACAAACCATTGAACAAAGCATTGCAGAATATTAGGTATCCTTTACCTAACAAATCTGCTATCTTGCAAAAAATTAAAGATTGTACAGCTTTTAGTAAATTTGATTTAGAATTAGAATTTTACCAAATAACAATTTATCTAAAGGACAGGTACAAGGCAACATTTATTGTGCCTCATGGCCATTACCAATGGAAGGTAATGCCCTCTAGCCTCAAGAATGCCCCTTCTAAATTCCCGAAGAGGATGGAAGACATCTTTAAAGATTTGCCTTGGTTGATTGTTTATATTGATGGTTTTCTGATATGTTCCAAGAACCTCTAGGAACATTTAAAGAATCTGCAGGTATTTTATGAATGGGTTGTTGCACATGGTCTTGTTTTTTCTAAAAGGAAAATGGAGATCGACCAAACTGAAATTGATTTTCTAGGCATGCATGTTAAAAATGTCAAAGTCACACTACAACCACACATTCTAACTTCCTTCCAGCAGTTCCCATATGAGATTAAGGATAAAACCCAACTCCAATGCTTTCTGGGAAGCCTCAACTATATTTGCCCATTCTATAGAGGTCAAGCAGAGGATATGATCCGGATTATTTTCGGCACGAAATGAGAGCGGAGATATAATAAAAAAATATATAGAGATATACCGGATATCCAATAATATAACAAAGATATAGCAGAGATATAACAA
Organism: Picea mariana; assembly: GCA_032191745.1. Lineage (NCBI taxonomy): Eukaryota > Viridiplantae > Streptophyta > Pinopsida > Pinales > Pinaceae > Picea > Picea mariana. The sequence continues at coordinate 18,027 of JASDQU011312628.1, forward strand.
TACACAGAGATACAATAATACACAATTTCTATTAATGAGCGAAATGTACAGAACTGTAAAAATACAGAGTGAATGAACTCGCTAGAATGGTGGCAACTTATCTCTGAGAAGAGATGTGACGGCTACTCGCATTCGCAAGAAGATGAAGACGATTACAATGAGGCTCTAAAGGTCTTTTTAACATAAAGAAAATCCAAAACCCTAACCCCAGAAGATGAAAAGCCAACAATTTTGTGGACCCCGTTTTGGGTAGTTTGGTGTATCAACTTCCCGGGGGCGTAACTTTGGCATACGATCTCCGTTTGGGGTGCATTATAACTTGTTGGAAAGGTATCGTCGATGAGATTCATTTTGGGGGCTCAATGAAAGCCTTTGGCTATCATTGAGGTCCTCGATCCCGGAAAAACTTCATTTAGGCCCTCAAAATGGCCCCGGAAGTTTAGGAACCGAAAAACTGCTAAAAATAGTAAGTTGTCAGAAGATTGTTTTGAGCAAGTTGGAATAGGTGGGTGGCCATCGATATCCACCTAGATCAGTCCTCCCTCCTTAGGAAACAATGGTCTCCATTGCATTGAGTGCCCCGGGGAGAGGGGAAAGCGTTTGGTGAATTTGAATCTTGGTGAGTTGCTTGCCTTGCTAGAGAAGTTGCGCTGCTTGGTTTGTGGAAGGTTGTCACGAACCTGTTGCTATTGGGGTTGAATCTGTTCAACCAACCTGTTGTATCTTGGCTTGATGGGGCATTGTGTAGGCATCGTCATAGGTGAAGAAACAATATCTTATTTTTCTTCTGCAATCTACTTCGGTTGGATGGAAGGTGCCGAGGCTGAGGCTGCAATGGTTGCGGTATTCTTCTGTTCACCTTTTGAACAGACTGTGAAGAAGCTGAATTTTGTAGTATGAGATACTACCTTGCAACACTGTTTAGGTGGGACAGTAGTTGGAACTACCTCTGGTATCCTGTAGATATGACCCCCCAAAGTAACAATGATGCTACGGGGTCGAGACTCATAAATAGCATGGCGCTTTCACATATATGGCTAGCCCAAAAGAACATCATAGACATCCAGTGGGGCAACATCACATAATACCTCATCCTTGAAGGGATGGATGTCATATGACAATCGACACTACTGGCTGACACAAAGATCTCGTCCCTAGCGAAGCCACCCGATGTTGTATGGCTGCGGGTGTGGTGTTGTCGACAACCCTAACTGTTTGACGACCTCTGCTGAGATGAGGTTCTTCTGGCTTCCGCTATCAACAATAAAATGTAGCGGGGTCCCCTTCACCCACATCTGTGAATGAAAAAGGCGCTCCCCCTCTTCAAGATCTGTTGGTTCTTCTGGTTGAATTATTACAGTCGTGACAATAGTTGTGGGGTCTGTGTCGATGATTTGTCTTTTTCCATTATTTTCTGAATCGGATTTTGAATCAGGGTTTGGCTCCTTGTCTTTGATCTCGGCCACTAATGACTGTTTTGAGCGACATTCATCAGTGTCGTGCCAAGGGCTTTTGTGGAAATCGCACCACTTTCCAGTGTCCTTCTTTGTCTTTCCGTTACCCTTCCTTTCCTATTGCTTGGGCTAGTTTTCTAGAGGCTGTTTGTTAGGGTCATTTTTATCATGCTTTGGTTGTTGCGGATTTGTAGACCCAAACTCCCGTTTGTTCTGGTGCCTGAATTTTTGCTTGATTTTGACAACATATCGATAGGCAGCTCCCAGTGATGAGATGTCCAGAAAATCCATTTCAGTTTGGATGTACCTGTGTAGAGCCCCACGGTATTTCAAAACCAAATGTCGCTCAATATTTTTGATACCCAGCTTGGTGTACAAGGTATGGAAGGTATTGGAATTTCGACACTGTTTGGCCCCTTTCTTGGTGCAGTGTGGTCCATCTCATGCATTGGTCTTCATAGTTACCAATAGGGTAATATTATTCCTTGACCGCATCCACAAAAAAATCCCAACTGGGCTCGGCCCCGTATATTGTAGATTCCTCTGTGGAACTTTTCTCCCAGTAAGTTTCCCACCAATGTTTGACATGGGGGAGAGCCTTGAGGAGTGCGAAGGTGATCTTTTCCCTATCGAAAAAATTGTGAATAGAGAAATAACGTTCTAACAGATTTAACCACTTTTCTAGGGCATATGCATGTATCTGACCTTCAAATACGTGAATATCAAAATTAACTTGTACCTTGAAGGGAGAGGTTCCTCCAAAGTGGTCGCTTGATGAAGACACACACATTGCTATCGGCAGGCGTTGAAGGTTATGGGCAAAATTCTCCATCATTTCGTCCCTCTGTCACGTGAGAGCTTGCTCAAGCAACAGATTAATAGAACCTTCTGCTTCGCCATTTTTCTTTTCTTCCACCATAGAGGGTTTCTTGGGCGCGCGAGAGCGATTGTGCTCAAGAGAGACAAGCTCGAGACCCAACTTGCTATACTCGGACCTCGTCGGGGACATGCACTGAAAAACGATAAAAAACAGCCTGCTTTGATACCACTGATCCGAATTATTTTCGGCACGAAATGAGGGCGGAGATATAATAAAGAAATGTATAGAGATATACCGGATATCCAATAATATAACGGAGATATAGCAGAGATATAACAATATATAGAGATACAGTAATACACAATTTCTATTAATGAGCGAAATGTACAGAACTGTAAAAATACGGAGTGAATGAACTCGCTAGAATGGTGGCAGATTATCTTTGAGAAGAGATGTGACGGCTACTCACATTCGCAAGGAGATGAAGATGATTACAATGAGGCTCTAAAGACATTTTTAACATAAAGAAAATCCAAAACCCTAATCCCGGAAGATGAAAAGTCAACAATTTTGTGGACACCGTTTTGGGTAGTTTGGTGTATCAACTTCCTGGGGGCGTAACTTTGGCATACGATCTCCGTTTGGGGTGTACAATAGCTCGTTGGAAAGATATCGTCGAGGAGATTCATTTTTGGGGCTCAATGAGAGATTTTACCTATCATTAAGGTCCTCGATCTCAAAAAACTTCATTTAGGCCCTCAAAATGGCCCCGAAAGTTTAAGAACCGAAAAACTGCTAAAAATAGTAAGTTGCCAGAAGACTGTTTTGAGCAAGTTGGAATAGGTGGGTGGCCACCAATATCCACTTGGATCAATCCTCCATCCTTAAGAAGCAGTGGTCTCCATTGCATTGAGTGCCTGGGGGAGAGGGGAAAGCGTTTGCTGAATCTGAATCTTGATGAGTTGCTTGCCTTGCTGGAGAAGTTGCGCTGCTTGGTTTGTGGAAGGCTGTCACAAACCTGTTGCTAGTGGGGTTGAATCTGTTCAACCAACCAGTTGTATCTTGGCTTGATGGGGCATTGTGTAGGCATCGTCATAGGTGAAGAAACAATATCTTATTTTTCTTCTGCAATTTGCTTCGGCTGGATGGAAGGTGCTGAGGCTGAGGTTGCAGTGGTTGCGGTATTCTTCTATTCACCTTTTGAACAGACTGTGAAGAAGCTGAATTTTGTAGTATGAGATACTACCTTGCGGCACTGTTTAGGTGGGACAGTAGTTGGAACTACCTCTGGTATCCTGTAGATATGACCCCCCAGAGTAACAATGACACTACAGGGTCGAGACTCATAAATAACATGGCGCTTTCACATATATGGCTGGCCCAAAAGAACGTCACAGACATCCAGTGGGGCAACATCACATAATACCTCATCCTTGAAGGGATGGATGTCGTATGACAATCGACACTGCTGGCTGACACAGAGATCTCGTCCCTAGCAAAGCCACCTGATGTTGTATGGCTACGGGTGTGGTGTTGTCGACAACCCCAACTGTTTGACGACCTCTGCTGAGATGAGGTTCTTCTGGCTTCCGCTATCAACAATAAAATGTAGCGGGGTCCCCTTCACCCACATCTGTGAATGAAAAAGGCGCTCCCACTCTTGAAGATTTGTTGGTTCTTCTGGTTGACTTGTTGCGGTCGTGACAGTAGCTGTGGGGTTTGCGTCGATGATCTATCTTTTTCCATTATTTTCTGAATCAAATTCTGAATCAGGGTTTGGCTTCTTTTCTTTGATCTCGACCACCAATGACTGTTTGAGCGACATTCATTAGTGTTGTGCCAAGGGATTTTGTGGAAATCGCACCACTTTCTAGTGTCCTTCTTCGTCTTTTCGTTACCCTTCCTTTCCTGTGGCTTAGGTTGGTTTTCTGGAGGCTGTTTGTTAGGGTCGTCTTTATCATGCTTTGGTTGTTGCGGATTTGTAGACTCGAACTCCCGTTTGTTCTGGTGCCTAAATTTCTGCTCGATTTTGACAACATATCGATAGGCAACTCCCAATGATGAGATGTCTAGAAAATCCATTTCAGTTTGGATGCAATTGTGTAGAGCCCACGGTATTTCAGAACCAAATGTCGCTCAGAATCTTTGATACCCAGCTTGGTGTGCAAGGTATGGAAGTATTGGTGAATTCCGGCACTGTTTGGCCCCTTTCTTGCCACAGTGTGGTCCATCTCATGTACTGGTCTTCATAGTTACCAATAGGGTAATATTGTTCCTTGACCGCATTCACAAAAAAATCCCAAGTGGGCTTGGCCCCGTATATTCCAGACTCCTCTGTGGAACTTTGCTCCCAGTAAGTTTCCCACCAATGTTTGGCATGGGGGGTGTAATGTCCCCCACCTCTTGATGAAGAGGTTTGAGGAAGACTTAGTACTCTAGGCATCCCCACTCGGCCATAGTTTCACACAGAGGGGAAAAGTCAACCAAACTAATGTTATATTTTTAAGTTGACTTAGAAAAAGGTAAAAAGAGTTAAAAGATAACTCAATGAAGGAATAGAAGCGTTGGAGGTTGAGTTAGGAGTTAACCCTAGGGGTTAACTTAACTCAATAAGGAAACAAAAAAAAAGTATAAAGAGAAGGCTAGGGCGTGCCTCTCAAATCATCTTGGATATTTGGTATTTGTTTGTTGATGCTCTTGAGCATACAGTTTTGAGGGTTTTGATATTACAAACCCTAGTGAACAACTCAGTGGTGAAAGATTCCACTCACCTTGTTCCAAGCTTGGTCTCGGGGATGAAATACTCCACCCACACCATTCTACATCCATCATCTACTCAGGAGGACTAGCAGGGTTGTACTAGTTGGATTAGCAGGGCCGTACCAGCTAGGGTTTTCTTGCAGGGGCGCACCATTTGTTGAGGAAGAGCTCGATCCAACATATTGAGGAAGCTTTGGAGGTTTTCAGCATTAGGGTTTTGCTTGCAAGCCCTTGCTCATCAGTTTGAGGGTTTCTTTGAGGTGTCATCACGTCCCCATCATCTATCTGTAGGTTGGGACGATTTTAGGAGGAAGAGGACGATTTGGTGATTCAGTATTTCTCAGATCTAGAAGGCCATAGGCTAGATTTGACCTTGAAACTTCTCTCAGGGGTTTGTGACTGCCCGATCTAATCATCCTAGAGAGTTTCAGGGGATTCAGAGCCCATATTCAGCTAGGTCGTACTATTGCCCATATTCAGGGTTTCAGGAGGGTCGTACCAGTTAGGGTTTTTGCAGTTTGAGGATAAAGCTTCAGTGTTTGAGCTCCATACTTCAAGAGGGGGCTTCCATTGCCTTGATCTATCAATGGGAGGAGTTTGACAGCATTTGAGGGTCTTCATCTTCAGGACGGTCAAACCCCTGGTATCCATTGTCTTTAGCAGGCCGTACCAGTAGTCAGCAAGGTCGTACCAGTTGCTTGAGGGTTAGGCTTAAACCCTAGTTTTGCAGTTGAGCGTTCATCTTCTATTACAACCTTTGGGAGGCTTGATTTGTATCTCCGGGAGCATTTTGTATGCAGCTCATATATTGTCTTGAAGCCATCTGAAACTATTCCAGATCTGCTTCTACATTTGTATCAGGTGCTTGCTTCCTTATAATAAGTTCAGATCTTGTTTGTGGTTCCTATCTTATGTATTGTTGATGATCTTCATGTGATGGCAATGATCTTTGTATAATCTGTGGTTGAATAACTGAATAAACCCTAAGGCCGAAATGTTCATGGCCAACCTTCACACACAACAATTAATAATCAAATCAGAGGTTAGTTAGTGTTTCCAAGTAAAAAAAAAATGGCTTGGGAACATTATAGTGGTATCAGAGCTCTGATCCTCCAAACCTGTCAGGATTAGCATATGCAGAGGTACAGTGGTATCTTTATGCGCAGAAGGAAGAAACAAACCAGTGAAACAGAAGCCGAAATGGAGGGTTCAGGAGATGACCGTGAGCCCCAGGGCTTGGCTTACTTGGCAGTTGAATTTCATAAAACCCTAAACCGTATAGAAAGCACCTTGGTTCATCACTTGCAGGAAAACCAAGAGACAAACCGAAATCACTGAGACCTTGAAAAAGGTAGATGGGAATCTGAGGAAGATTGATGAGAACTAGACTCGGATAACTCAGCTATTGATGCAGATGACTGATCAGGGGAAAGACCCTGAGACGTATGGAAACAAAGAGGTTGGTGGATCCCATGGTGAAAACAGGTATAATCTAGAGAAGACTCCCAGATCCGAAGGAAGCCAAGGAGGGGGTACGTCATATGGACAGATGGGTAGCAGGGCTAACCCTAGACCGTATTTACCTACATTCACTGACGAACAGGTGCAACAGGAGCAGGTGGATGATTTTGTTGAGCAGATGGCACGATGTACTAGGGAATACCATGGCTTGGATATGATAATTCAGAGGCAGATGTCCCTGGATCAGTACTGCCAACTCAAGTTCAGAAACAAGCCCAGGCTGAACCATAGGAGCAGTTATGAGTATGAACGAAGAGCAGGAAAGATGGAAATCCCATACTTTGATGGTACGGCCAAGATGACAGCACAGGCATGGGTACAAAAGTTGGATACTTATGTTAATGTTTTATGCCATCATTATAGTTCTTTGCATTTCATAAAGATAAGAGCATAATAACCACAAGATCACTGAGAAATACACATCCACAATAGACACAACATTTATCCTGGGAAACCCTCTAGGGGAAGAAAACCCAGCAAAAACTTCCTTATCATAAATAGCTTATCAAG
>JASDQU011312628.1:29699-40489 GCA_032191745.1 Picea mariana
GTGTCCTCTGATTATCCCTTGAATAAAAAGAAAAGGCAGAAAAAAAAAGCAAATTAAGAAAAGAATGAAGGCAAGAAAGGGCTTGGAAAAATTTGCATCCATGACGGGTACAACTCGCCTTCTACAAAGGCACCCACAGGTAATACCATGCACCCCTGGCTCTCACTCTACCCGTATGTCTGGACATCCCTTAGCCACATCACCTCATTTACATGGCTTGGATGAAACCTTTCAGAAACTTTCCTTTCCTTATGGATACTAGCCCAATAGGGTGCCTTGTCCTTTTCCTCAACCTTGTATTGTGGGTTTTTGTAATGTCTTTGAGCTGTTGAATGATATATCAGGGTTTTTATGCATGTGTTTGATAATATTAATGATGAAATGTGATTAACATTGCTATGATCCTTGTGACTAATGAGCCCATGGAGGGCGTAGTTTTTGATGTGCAGGACCATGCCCGACGGACAAGTACCATTTGGACCGGTACACATGGGGAGATGATTAGTTCGGACCTCCATGGGGCTGAAGAGCCCATCAGATGGTTGCTGAGACCCCGTCAGAGGGGTAGAGACGAGACAGTGTTTGATCGGGGTTTTACACCAGAGAAGAAGAGGACGTTTCACCAGAGGGACTTTGGCAGAGCCCGGCCTAAGGGGAATGACCCCTTTTCAGTGGAACGTTGACCTTGGAAGCCTCGGAACGTCCCCATCACCACCATGACGTCATCCAGCTTCATGGTCACCTTTGGAGGCAGACTGGGCAGCAGTGGCACGTGTGGCATGTTGGAGAGGCCCCTAGGGGGCTAACGTTTTGCTCCTGGATGTCCCATTTGCCCTGAAAGGGACCTGAAAGGGGCTAGCTTCTCCCTTGAAGGGGATTTTACCTTTATTATAGCTCAGTTAGGGTTTTAATTTGACATTTTAATGTAAAAACAATATGATTTTGGTTTGTAGCCTTGTCGACTATCTTTTATGACCTAAATTAATTAAAGGTCATTGATACACTATATATTGAGGAGTTTTATCCTCATTTTGACATAACATATCACTCACTCTCCTAGTGAGATCTGATTTTTGCGCCCTAGTTGGGTATTTGTTCTCTTGGAGTGAGGCGCACTTGTTGAAGAAAGGTTTTTCTTGGCATTTTTGGCATTTCTCTTGAAGGAAGGTTTACAACTAGGGTTTGCAATGTTATTTCATGGTGATATGTAAGTGTTTTTTTTGCAAAACTTCTTAATTGAATGGTTTTAGTCTTATATTCTTGCATTTCTTTATAAACTTTGCTGATTTAAAACCCTAGGGGATAAACACACAAGTAGGTTGTTATCTCATGTCCCCTAAAAGAGAAAGTTTCAGCCATTGAAGGAGAAAGGAAGAGCCTAGCCATAGCTACACTCTCATTTCTCTCTTCCCCTGAGCTAACCGTACCCTTTAAGGGTCAAGAAGGAGGAGACGTCCCAGGCCTAGGTTATCTACACCTAAGGCCGTCCTGCTTCTAGGGTTTGGTGATAGGGCCTTGCTTTCGCAACACCCTCCCTCGTCACACTCTCATGTCTTGACTTATCTTTTATGCCAGCCGTTTTGCCAAGTTAAACCTAAGGAAGGAGGAAAGAGCACGAGGCCTTGCTTTAGCAACACCGGAGTGAGCCTCTTTCCCCTAGGGTTTTGCTTCTGAGGCCCTACCATAGCAGCACTTCAGAACCCTTCCCTCTAGTCCTTAGCCTTTTCCCTCAACCTTTGCGTCCTCCCTTATTTTGACTCCATTTACCTTTAGGCACTGATCTTTAGACTCCAACATTGAAGTGAAAGTGATTGAAACAACTCTCAAAACTTTTATAAATTGAAACCCTAACTAACTACTAACCCTAAAAGGCTGATGTCACACTTGGTTATTTCATCTTGACGCAACATTATTTATATATTGAGCAATTAGATGATGGTTTGATGCATTTATTGAATAAGGGTTGATTTGATACATTGATTGCCACATCATCTTGATATTTACTGGTGAAGTAGTATTATTTCATTGCTATATTAACAAACATTGACTTCGTCAATATTTATTGTTGCAAATTGCTTATATATATTGATATCAGATAGTTACATGAAGTACTAACCCATTGAATTATAGCCTGTATTAGTTTGTTGTTGCTTTGTTCCGAGCAGGTGTTCTCATTTGGGCCTACACTTCATTATTGGTTGTTTAGCCAAACTGTTTGTTCTAGGTGGTGACTTGTGAAGAGAGATCCTTACTTTGACCTTTAAACCTTAGCCTCTTCAAAACTCCAGGTTACCGGGGACGTCTCCCCTGGGCCTAACCTCCCTAAAAAGAAAGAACCTCCCCATTGTGGTGACATTGGGTCGGATAGGTTCCTATTACGCCAGTTTAGCCTCTATCTTCTAGCCTTTTGACCTAGCTACAAACTGTGCGATAACAATGCCCTAGGAGAAGGAATAGGGGCCGTACTGATGCAAAACAACCACCCTCTTGCCTATGAAAGCCGAAAACTCAGGGGACCTGAGCTACTCTACAACATTTATGACAAAGAAATGCTAGCTATCATGCACGCACTAGCCAAATTCAAGCAATACCTGGTAGGTGCACGGTTTGTGGTCAAATCAGATCATAACAGTCTTAAGTACCTCTTGAAGCAAAAGGACTTAAATGAAAGGCAACAGAAATGGGTAAGCAGAATACAGGCCTATGACTTTGACATTGAATTTGTCAAAGGGAAGAACAATGTGGTGGTTGATGCATTGTCCAGGAGGCCATCCATTTATGCCATGACAAATGTATCTGTTGACTGGAGGGACCACTTGGTGATGGAGTGTGCAAAGGATCAGTTTGCTTGTCAGCTAATGGACGGGCAAGTACAAGATGATAACTTCAAGATCATTGACAGCCTCATCTATTACAAGGGTCGAATCTTTTTGGTTCTTGGATCGGCCTTCAAAGCCAAGGTGTTGCAGGCATGTCATGACGCACCAATGGCAGGGCACCAAGGAATTGGTAAGACATACAGAAAGGTGAGAGAGAGGTTCTCATGGAAGGGCCTCAAGGAGGATGTAATGAGGCAAGTCAAGGAGTGTACTACGTGCCAAGAGAACAAGGATGAGCACACTCACCCGGCAGGACTACTGCAACCCTTACCTAATCCGGAGCACAAGTGGGAAAGCATATCCATGGATTTCATCATAGGGTTGCCAAGGATGCAGGGAAAGGACTGCATTTTTGTAGTTGTGGACAGGTTGACGAAGTTTGCACACTTCTTCTCCGTAGCCACAGACTTCAACGCAACATAGGTGGCTGAACTGTTTTTCAGGGAGATCTTCATATTGCACGACCTACCCAAGACCATTGTCGGTGACAGGGACAACAAGTTCATGAGTACATTCTGGCAGGAGTTGTTCAGACTAGTTGGTACAGCTTTGACCCCTAGTACCAGCTATCACCCTCAGACGGATGGACAAACTGAGATAGTCAACAAATGGGTGGAAGGCTATCTCAGGAATTATGTGGCAGGGCAACAGAAAGCGTGGGTCAGATGGTTGCACTTAGGAGAATACTACTACAACACCACCCATCACATGTCCATAGGCATGACACCATTCAGGGCACTATACAGCTATGATCCACTCTCTTTTGTGGAGATTGCTTTTGGTGACAGCAGGGCACCGATGGTACAAGATTGGGTACAACAGAGTCAGGACATCCTCATAGAGCTGAAGGATCATCTACAGAGAGCACAGAACCAGCAGAAGGTCCAAGCAGATAAGCACAGAGTTGAGCGTACCTTTGAGGTTGGTGACTTAGTCTATCTAAGGCTCCAACCATACAGGTAGGCTTTTATAAAAAGAAGCGGAGCAGAGAAGCTACAACCACGTTTCTTTGGACCCTACAGGATCAGTAGGAAGATAGGGGTCGTAGCCTATGAGCTGGAGCTTCCACAGGGCAGCAGGATACACAATGTCTTCCATGTGTCCTGCCTGAAGAGGGCCATCGGCTAACATATCACACCCATTGAGGTGCTGCCTCCCTTGGACGAAGAGAGGCAACTTGTTTTGATTCTGGAAGAGATATTGGAGGTTCGGGAGAAGAGGCTCGGGAAGAGAAGCATCAAGGAGTACCTGATTAGATGGAAGGATCTACCCATTGAGGATGCCACGTGGGAGAACGAACAGGTGGTACATGAGACAGGTTTAGAATTGCTTGAGGACAAGCAATTTTTAGCAGGGGAGACTGTAATGTCCCCGACCTCTTGATGAAGAGGTTTGAGGAAGACTTAGTGGTCTAGGCATCCCCACTAGGCCGTAGTCTCACACAGAGGGGAAAAGTCAACCAAACTAATGTTATATTCTTAAGTTGACTTAGAAAAAGGTAAAAAAAGTTAAAAGATAACTCAATGAAGAAATAGAAGCGCTGGAGGTTGAGTTAGGAGTTAACCCTAAGGGTTAGCTTAACTCAACAAAGAAACAGAAAAAAAGTATAAAGAGAAGGCTAGGGCGCACCTCTCAAATCATCTTGGATATTTGGTATTTTCTTGTTGATGCTCTTGAGCATACAGTTTTGAGGGTTTTGATATTACAAACCCTAGTGAACAACTCAGTGGTGAAAGATTCCACTCACCTTGTTCGAAGCTTGGTCTGAGGGATGAAATACTCCACCCACACCATTCTACATCCATCATCTACTCAAGAGGACTAGCAGGGCCGTACCAGTTGGATCAGCAGGGCCGTACCGGCTAGGGTTTTCTTGCAGGGGCGCACCATTTGTTGAGGAAGAGCTCGATCCAACATATTGAGGAAGCTTTGGAGGTTTTCAGCATTAGGGTTTTGCTTGCAAGCCCTTGCTCATCAGTTTGAAGGTTTCTTTGAGGTGTCATCACGTCCCCATCATCTATCTGCAGGTTGGGACGATTTCAGGAGGAAGAGGACGATTTGGTGATTCAGTATTTCTCAGATCTAGAAGGCCATAGGCTAGATCTGACCTTGAAACTTCTCTCAGGGGTTTGTGACTGCCTGATCTATCATCCTAGAGAGTTTCAGGGGATTCAGAGCCCATATTTAGCTAGGCCATACTATTGGCCATATTCAGGGTTTCAGGAGGGCCGTACCAGTTAGGGTTTTTGCAGTTTGAGGAGGAAGCTTCAGTGTTTGAGCTCCATACTTCAGGAGGGGGCTTCCATTGCCTTGATCTATCATTGGGAGGAGTTTGACAGCATTTGAGGGTCTTCATCTTCAAGAGGGCCGAACCCCTGGTATCCATTGTCTTCAGCAAGTCGTACCAGCAGTCAACAGGGCCGTACCAGTTGCTTGAGGGTTAAGCTTAAACCCTAGTTTTGCAGTTGAGCGTTCATCTTCTATTACAGCCTTTGGGAGGCTTGATTTGTATCTCCGGGAGCATTTTGTATGCAACTCATATATTGTCTTGAAGGCATCTGAAACTATTCCAGATCTGCTTCTACATTTGTATCAGGTGCTTGCTTTCTTATAATAAGTTCGGATCTTGTTTGTGGTTCCTATCCTATGTATTGTTGATGATCTTCATATGATGGCAATGATCTTTGTATAATCTGTGGCTGAATAACTGAATAAAGCCTAAGGCCGAAATGTTCATGGCCAACCTGCACACACAACAATTAATAATCAAATCAGAGGTTAATTAGTGTTTCCAAGCAAAAAAAAATTGGCTTGGGAACATTACAGGGGGGAGCCTTGAGGAGTGCGAAGGTGATCTTTTCCCTGTCGGAAAAATTGTGAACAGATAAATAACGTTCTAACAGATTTAACCATTTTTTAAGGGCATCTGCATCTATTTGACCTTCAAAAACATGAATATCGAAATTAACTTGTACCTTGAAGGGAGAGGTTCCTCCAAAGTGGTCGGTCGATGAAGATGCGCTCGTTACTATCGGCAGACATTGAAGGATATGGGAAAAATTCTCCATCATTTCGTCCTTCTGTCACGTGAGAGCTTGCTCAAGCAACAGATTAATAGAACCTTTTGCTCCGCCATTTTTCTTTTCTTCCACCATAGAGGGTTTCTTAGGTGCGCTAGAGCGATTTTCCTCAAGAGAGACAAGCTCGAGACCCAACTTGCTATACTCGGACCTCGTCGGGGACATGCACTGAAAAACGATCAAAAGCAGCCTGCTCTGATACCACTGATCCAGATTATTTTCCGCATGAAATGAGGGTGGAGATATAATAAAGAAATGTATAGAGATATACCGGATATCCAATAATATAACAGAGATATAGCAGAGATATAACAATACATAGAGATAAAATAATACACAATTTCTATTAATGAGCGAAATGTATAGAACTGTAAAAATACAGAGTGAATGAACTCGCTAGAATGGTGGCAGCTTATCTCTGAGAAGAGATGTGACGACTACTCGCATTCACAAGGAGATGAAAATGATTACAATGAGGCTCTAAAGGCATTTTTAACATAAAGAAAATCCAAAACCCTAATCCTGGAAGATGAAAAGTCAACAATTTTGTGGACCCCGTTTTGGGTAGTTTGATGTATCAACTTCCCGAGGGTGTAACTTTGGCATACGATCTCCGTTTGGGGTGTACGATAGCTTGTTTGAAAGGCATCGTCAAAGAGATACATTTTGGGGGGCTCGACGAGAGCTTTTAGCTATCATTGAAGTCCTCTATCCCGAAAAAACTTCATTTAGGCCTTCAAAATGGCCTCGAAAGTTTAGAACCGAAAAACTGCTAAAAATAGTAAGTTGCAAAAAGACTATTTTGAGCAAGTTGGAATAGGTGGGTGGCCACCGATATCCACCTGGATCAAGATATTTATGTACCAGAGAAAATATTGAAGAAAGACCCTCTCGCTTTGAGTCAGAAGATGACAGATGCAATTCAGAACATCAAAAGTCAAGTGCAAAGTCTCCCATCATTAAACTTCCTACAAGAGATGGTTAGTTTATCATAGAAGCAACTGGAGTACTAATTGAGAAAAATACAAAAGATGATTTTGAAGAAGTATGTGCATATACTTCTGGGTATTTGAAGCACGTTGAATTAAATTACCCACCCAGTCATAACGAAGATCTTGTTGTCAAAAGAACAATACAACATTTCAAGCTGAACCTAAAACCACTCCAATTTATTGTTCAAACATATTTGTTGATCATGCCTGAGATGCTTAAAGACAACAAAGAACTGGTTGAAGGCAATACTAGACTACTTGAGTGGGCAGCATGGCTAGATGGTTTCAACTTCGAAATTATCTTTAAACTAGGGAACTTGAATTGCTTAGCAGATATGCTCACCAAAGATCATTCCAATCCATTACTTGCAATGTTTTCCAGGAACTTGTCTAATTCAAGGGGAAAATAAAAAGGAAAAGTTGAATTGACCAGAGGACAGGAAGTTATGAAAGCTATTCATCAAGGCTCAAATGCACATTCCTTGGCACAAAAAGAATAGGCAACAAGTGCACATTCCTTAGCATAGAGAGAAAGGAAGACAAAAGAAACATGTGTAGAAGGTAGATGACGCACAAAGGAAGTTGACATAGGTGAGAGTTGAGGTGGAAGTGGAAAAATAAGAGAAATATACACTGAAGGTCAAATATGAGAATTCCTAGAGGAAGCAAGGATCCACACCAAACTTAGGGTGATTGAAAGCCCGATGTGGGGCTATGTTATTGAGGATGCCCCAAAAATTAGAGAATACTTACAATACTACTTAGAATTTGAGGTCCTACACAAGTGGGTGAGAAAATATCTTGATGTTGCTTAGAAAGATGTATAATATAGGGCCCATATGGCTAATGAATTGAACAAAGTCTTAAACAAAAATCCCACCTAGGCACTTGATCTGATAGGGATCAAAAAAAGGATGTCAGTTTCAATGGATGCGAACGCTTACACTGCAAGACTCTGACACTAGAATAATGCTAATAGGAAGTCCATGACAACATGGGTCCACGTCCATGACAACATGGGTCCACATCAGAAGCTTCATCAATGACATGGAAACAATTATGTCTCTCCTACCTGTGGAACGATCAATTGGCTTTATACACTCTAGAAAAACACACTGAAATTTAAAAAATAGCTAGGCCCACCTCTTAGTCATGGTACATAAGGAAGCCATACCTACATCCCTGTATACTGCAAAGCAGCTACAATCTTCTATCACAACATGGACCCTTATGAAACATCTAATTTTCTCCTTGCCTCTTGTAGATAACAAATGTGGGAAATACCACCAATGATGTGGGAAATCCCATTGATGAGCAAAGTTCAATACCAAGGTGAAAAATAAAACTTCTGACTAAATTTTATTAAGCCAAATACATAAAGAAAACTAACTCATCCAAGTTAGGAGAGAACTGCTCACTAAATCCTAAGAACTAGCAATTAAGCACAACAATAGAGATAGATGGAGAAATGAGCTCAACTACTCGATGAGAATAGGAAACCAAGAGAACTACATAAATAATGATCTCAATAATAATCCCCTAAGTGCACAACATAATCAATCATATGCTAAAATTAGAATCCCTATCATTCCTCCCAACAACAAAGCATTGGCCTCCAATGCTTTCAGGAGAGAGGGAAATTGTTGCTACATGTAGTGCATAGAAATCCAACAAGATTGATGTCATAGTTGACCTTATTTAGAAGTAGTGGATCCCTGACAATTCTGATGAGACAAAGCTTGCATTTGAAATTGCGAAAAACAACCTCCACCCCACTAAATCCAAATGAGGCAATGTCCAACGACAACAAGTGTGGAATGAAGAACATCTGCCTCAGTGACGTGGATAAACCCAAACCCAAATTGGATTGGAAGAAACAAACCCAAACCCAAACCCAAATCAGGCGATTCTCAAAGCCAATTGAAGCACTTTTAATAAACAAGCTATGAAAATGTTATAACACCATACAAAGTGATGTGATCCAAATGATGAAACAGTTGAAGTAGAATGGAGTGATTTTGAGCTTCCAAAAGATACTCCTACAAAAACCTTGCTTGGGGACCTTGAGTCCCTGAGAACATACCAAAACAAGGCATATAAACTCCCAGAGTCATGGATACCAAAGCATACTTATGAAAATGCATCAAGAAGTGGACAAAATCACCACTCAAGGTAGTGTTATAAAGGAGAGCCCATAGTCTAAACAAGGATATCAAAGAGGCAAATCAATGTTGCATGCAACCACTCATTAGAAAGAGAGTGGAATGTTATTTGCTACACCTTAGATGAAATATAAAATAAAGGCTCCAACAAAAAGTTATGGCAAAAACATTGGCAATAAYCTTTAAAATACAATAAATATATGCTATAAGACTAAAAATAATTGCTAGAAGAAAGGTATGGCGATGGCTAGAACCAAATGAGGTCGATATTTCCTCTACAAAATATTACGACATGGACGCTTCACCATCCCATGAGCTTTGCTTGCATTGATCAAATCGTCAAACTCCTCTTGGATCTATTCTCAAAAGTGAAATGTAGATGACCCCAACTGAAAATGAGCCTTAAGTCAGAGAGGCGAGCAGATTCTTGAAGTTGGGTATTGGTAGAAGGCTAAGAAAAACATCGAGCAAGAGTCATGTGGTAGCCACGAAAGGGGCATCAAGAAATCAATGATCCTCGAGTATGCCCAATGCGTCCTCTTGATGGAAAGTAGTGCCTTATCCCTCCTCACATTGGAATTCAGGCCAAGAAAATCCCTATAGCAATAACCCTTTAAAGTTGTGGATCCTTGGTGAGTTATCAAATCCATTCTCAAATTCCTTGAGTCCACTAATGAATAAGAAGGCCATGGATCATCCTTCTCCAGTTAAGCCAATAGATGGGAATCTTTCAATGTGTGAGTTAGAAGACTGAAACTCAAGCCATCGACCTCACTGGAAATGGATATAACATCCGGTAAACCCTCAAAGACCGCAAGGTAAGACCACCGCGGTGAGTTATCCATCAGTGGAATAGAATTAATCATACCCTGAGTCGAACCCTACGTGTGATAGAGAGTCGAACCCTAACTATGAGTGCACAAGTGGAGCGGTGAAGATAGCTTGAAGACAACTTGGCATGATAAACCAAAACACATGATTAAGCTTAGAATGGGGCATGTACCCAGGCCAACTAAACGTGTTGGTGTGGGAGCTTTTGATGGACGCACACTACAGATTGGAACATTCTTGTCACTCTGAACACGATACCATTTGTCTTAGATAATAGCAATCTGATGTTTTCAAGGCACTCCACATAACAGAAATCTCAAACTACGAGAGAAGATCCACACACGGGTTGGCCAACAATATAGATCTAAGACAATGCTAAAAATATAAAGAATGTCAACAACAAGAAACAAATAGAAGCATGTTGAATAGAGCCATCAAAACCCAAACCAAAAACCTAAATTGAAGGAGTGTAATTCAATAAACAAGGAGCAATTACCCAAATCCATAATGGATTAGAAACATGCTCTGATACCAATGATGTGGGAAATCCCACTCAAACACAATTTTATTAAGCCAAATACTAGCTTATATAGCTTTACATAAAGAAAATTAACTCAACCAAGTTAGGAGAGAAATGTTCACTAGATCCTAAGAATTAACAAATAAGCATAATACTAGATATAGTTGGAGAAATGATCTCAACTACTCCATGAGAATAGGAAACCAAAAGAGCTACATAAATAATGATCTCAATAATAATCCCCTAAGTGCACACACAACATAATCAATCATATGGTAAAACTAGAATCCCTATTTATAACACACAAAAAATAGAATTGGATAATC
>JASDQU011312629.1:7770-19626 GCA_032191745.1 Picea mariana
TGTAAATGAGAATGTCATCAAGATACACCACTAAAAAAGTATTGGTGAATGGTCGTAGGATTATCCTCATGAAAGTGGTTGGAGCATTTGTCAGACCAAAGGGCATGATCAACCATTCAAAAAGGCCTTCCTTTGACTTGAAGGCGGTCTTACATACATTTGTCTATTCTATCGTGACCTGGTGGTAGCCAGACTTCATATCAATCTTACTGAAGTATTTGGCCCCCATGAGTTGATCAAGGAGGTCGTTGATTCAAGGAATCAGGTACCAGTTTCTGACTGTGATTTTATTCAGAGCCTGATAATCAATGCAAAGTCACCAGGTTCCATCTTTCTTCTGTACCAGCATGATTGGGCTCCCGCAAGGTGATGAGCTAATATGGATGTGCCCCTTGTGGAGAAATTCTTGGATTTTTCACTTGATCTCCTCATTCTCTAACAGAGAGGGGTGATAGACTGGCCCATTGGGCAACGATGCGCCAAGGGCCAGATCGATAGGGTGCTTGACCTGGTAGTGCAGAGGTACCCCGGTAGGTGAGGAGAAGATATCCAAGTATTCTTCCACGACCTTATCTACTTGCTTCTGCTGTGTGGAGAGCTCAGTTGCAGAGACCCTGGATGTGGCTGTGATTTTTCTCTCATTCTGAGAGTGAATCACGAAGAAGACAAACTTCCTTGTCTGAGAGATAGCCTTCTTGCATTGCTTAGCAGAGATCAAGGAAATAACACTAGGTGGGACAGCCTCAGGTAACTTGTACAATTTCCTATTCAAAGTAATAATAACACTATGAGGCCTAGTCTCATATACAACATGACATTTCCATAAATAAGGTTGGCCCAAAAGAACATCACAAACTTCGAGAGGAGAAACATCACACAATACCTCGTCTTTGAAGGGCTTGATGTCATATGATAGTCAACACTGTTGGCTGACGTGGAGATTGCTTCCTTAGCGGAGCCATCCAATGGTATAGAATTGTGGGTGTGGCATTGTCGACAGGGCCAACCACTTGATGACCTCTTCTGAGATTAGGTTCTTTTGGCTACCACTATCAATGATGAAGTCTAGTGGGGTGCCTTTTACCCACATCTGTGAATGGAAGAGGCTCTCTCCTTCTTCTGGTTCGTTCAGTTCACCATGCTAGAGCTTGGTGGTAGCAATGGTGGCACTGGGTTCCATTTCAATGATCCATCTTCCCCTTTATAGTTTTGACTTAGAGTCAGAACCCACATTTGATTCAGAGGCTTTCATTTCGGCCACTAGCGTCTACTTTGAGCGGCAGTCAACAGTGTTATGCCATAGGCTCATATGGAAGTTGCACCACTTCCCGGTATCTTTCTTTGTCTTTCTGGTGTCCTTCTTTGCTTGCAGCTTGGACTGGTTGTCCTGATACTGTCCATATTTTCTCTATCCTTTGTTCTGTGGGTTGGGGTCACCCTTTCCTAAATTTTGTTGTGAGGGGTTCCTCGACCTAAATTGTCGCGTCTTTTGTTTGATCTTTTGCTCAATTTTGACGACATATTGGTAGGCCGTGCCCAAGGATGAGATGTCCAAAAATTCCATTTCGGTTTGGATGTATCTATGCAAAGCACCACAATACTTGAGCACCATATGTCTCTTCGAATATTTGATACCCAACTTAGTGCGCAAGGTATGGAATATATTTGTGAAATCTGGCACTGCTTGGTCTCTTTCTTGTCGCAATGTGGTCCATTGGTATACAAGTCGTCATAACTTCTGACAGGGTAGTATTGTTCCCTAATAGCATCCCTGAAGAAATCCCAGGCGGCCGTGACTATAAGTAATGAGGGTTCCTTTGTTTCCTTTTGCTCACAAAAAGTTTCCCACAAATCTTTGACATGGGGAACGACTTTGAGGAGCGTAAAAGTAATATTTTCTCTATTCGAAAAGTTATGGACAGAGAAATACCCTTCTAGTAGATTCAACCACTTGTCTACAACATCTGTGTCTATCTGACCTTCAAATAGAGGAATATCGAAGTTTATTTGTACCTTGAAGGGGGCGGTGCCTCTGCTTGAAGAAGATGCGTCGCTTTTTGGTGGTCGTCGAAGGATTTGCGCAAAATTATCCATCACCTCATTCCTCTGTTGCGTGAGGGCTTCCTCAATCAACAGTTTGATAGGATCTCATGTCCCATCATCTTTCTTTTCTCCTTCCATGAGTGGTTTCTTGGGTGTGAGAGAGCCTTTTTCCTCAAGAGAAACAAGCTGGAGACCCAAATCTTTGTACTCCAACCTTGTTGGGGACATGGATTAAGATGACAAGGAGCAGACCACTATGATACCACTGATCTAGATTTTATGAGCAGAACATAATGACTACATATTATTACTATATTCTTAACACAAAATAACAGAGATAGAATAAAACTGGTTTTCTATTCAATAAGGAAATAAGCTGAAACTGTAAAATGCAGTGGAAAACAAGCTTGTTGGAATGGTGGCAGCTTATCTCTGAGAAGAGATGTGACGGCTACGCTCATTTGCAAGAAGATGATTACAATGAGGCTCTCAAGGCCTTTTTACAATAAACAGGAGTTTCAAAAACCCTAAACATCCAAAAACCTAATCCTAGGAGATGAAGCACCAAAAGTCATGTGGGCCCCATTTGGGTAAGTCAGTGCATCAACTTCCCGGGGTTGTAACTTTTGCATACGATCTCCGTTTTAGACATATGATAGCCCATTGGAAATATCTAGTCGAGGACTACAATAGTTGCACAATGATGATTTTTTTCTTGCGATCGCAAGATACTCCAAAAAACATTGTTTAGGGCCTCAAAATGGCTCCGGAAGTTCAGGACCCGAAAAACTGCTAAAAATAGTAAATTATCAAAATTGTTAGAAAGCTGTTTTGAGCCAGCTAGAAAAGGTGGGTGGCCACCAATATCCACCTGGATCACTTTCACTCTATATTTTTATAGTCTCTGTACATTTCTTTCATTAATATAAATCATGTATTACTGTATATCTGTGTTTATGAATGCATCTCTGATACATTTCTGTTATGTTATTGAATATCTGCGATATCTCTTTGCATTTCTTTAATATATCTCCGCTCTCATTTCGTGCCGAAAATAATCTGTATCAGTGATATCAGAGCAGGTTGTTCTTGATCATTTTTTTTTTCAGTGTATGTCCCCGATGAGGTCCGAGTATAGAAAGTTGGGCCTCGAGCTTGTCTCTCTTGAGGACAATCGCTCTCGCAAAGCCAAGAAACCCTCAATGGTGGAAGAAAAGAAAAATGACAGAGTAGATGATCCTATAAGTTTGTTGCTTTTGCTTGAACAAAATCTCATGCGACAGAGGGATGAAATGATGGAGAATTTTTCCCACATCCTTCAACACCTCACGATATCATTAGGCACATCTTCATAAAGCAACCACTTTGGAGGCCCCTCGCCTTTTAAGGTATAGGTCAATTTTGATATTCCTATATTTGAAGGTCAGATAGATGCGGATGCCCTAGATAAATGGTTAAATCTGTTAGAAGGTTATATCTCTCTTCACAATTTTTTCGGTAGAGAAAAGATCATCTTCGTGCTCCTTAAGGCTCTACCCCATGTCAAACATTGGTGGGAAACTTACTGGGAGAAGAGTTCCATAGAGGAGTCTGGAATATATGGGGCTGAGCCCACTTGGGATTTTTTTGTGGATGAGGTAAAGGAACAGTATTACCCTGTTGGAAACTATGAGGACCAGTACATGAGATGGACCACACTGTGACAAGAGAGGGGCCAATCATTTTCGGAGTTCACCAATACCTTTCATACCTTGTGCACCAAGCCGGGTATCAAATAATCAGAATGAAATTTGGTTCTAAAATATTGTGGGGCTCTACACAGATACATCCAAACTGAAATGAATTTTATGGAAATCTCATCACTTGGTGTTGCTTATCGATATGTTGTTAAAATTGAGCAGAAATTTAAGCACCAGAACAAATGGGAGTTTGGGTCTGCAAATCTGCAACAACCAAAGTTTGATAAAGAAAACCCTAACAAAAGGTCTCCTGAAAACAAGTCCAAGCCACAGGAAAAGAAGGGTTATGGGAAGACAAAGAAGGTGTGATTTCCACAAAAGCCCCTGGCACAACACAGATGAATGTCACTCAAAACAGTCATTGGTGGTCGAGATCAAAGACAAGGAGATGAACCCTGATTTAGAATCTGATTCTGAAAATACTGGTGAAGGACAGATCATTGATGTAGACCCCACTACTATTGTCGCCACCGCAACATTTCAACCAAAAGAACCAACAGATCCTGAAGAGGGAGAGTACCTTTTTCATTCACAGATGCAGGTGAAGAGGACACTGCAACCAAAAGGAGAATAGAAGGACACTGCAACCACTACAGCCATGCCCTAAGCACCTTCTATCCAACAGAAGCAGGTCAACAAGCCTTTAGAAAAGTACAAATATTCCTTCTGCACACCATCCTCTCATGTATCTCGACTTGTTGAACAACCTCAGCCTCAACAGGTTCATGACAAACTTCCACAAACTGAGCGGCGCGACGTCTCCAACAAGGCAAACAGCTCACCAAGATGCAGACTCAACAAACGCTTTTCCCTCTCCCCTAGGACTCAACTCAAAGGATACCATTGCTTCCTAAGGAGGGAGGATTGATCTAGGTGGATATTGGTGACCACCCACCTTTTTTGACTGGCTCAAAACAATTTTCTGGAAATTTACTATTTTTAGTAGTTTTTAACTTCTGGGACCATTTTGAGGGCCCAAATGAAGGTTTTTTCAAGAATGAGGTTCCAAATGATACCCTACAACATGATTGAGCCCTCAAAATGAATCTCCTCGATGATACCTTTACAACGAGCTATCATACGCCTAAAACGGAGATCGTATGCAAAAATTACGACCCCGGGAAGTTAATGTATTAACTTACCCAAACAGGGCCCACATGACTTTTGGCGCTTCATCTTCTAGGGTTAGGTTTTTTGATGTCTAGGGAATTTGGAATTCCTGTTTATTGTAAAAAGGATTTTAGAGCCTCATTGTAATCATCTTCTTGTGAATGTGAGTAGCCGTCACATCTCTTCTCAGAGATAAGCTGCCACCATTCTAGCAAGTCTTTCATTCTGTATTTTTACAGCCTCTGTACATTTCTTTCATTAATAGAAATCATGTATTACTGTATATCTATGTTTATGAATGCATCTCTGATACATTTTCATTATATTATTGAATATCTGCGATATCTCTGTGCATTTATTTATTATATCTCCACTCTCATTTCGTGTCGAAAATAATCCGGATCAGTGGTATCAGAGCAGGCTGTTCTTGATCATTTTTTTTTCAGTGCATGTCCCCGACGAGGTGCAAGTATAGAAAGTTGGGTCTCTAGCTTGTCTCTCCTAAGGAAAATTGCTCTCGCACACCCAAGAAACCATCAATGGTAGAAGAAAAGAAAAATGATGGAGCAGATGATCCTATAAGTTTGTTTCTTGAGCAAGCTCTCACGCGACAGAGGGACGAAATGATGGAGAATTTTTCCCACATCCTTCAACGCCTCCCGATAGTATCAGGGGAATCTTCATCAAGTGGCCACTTTGGAGGCACCTAGCCTTTTAAGGTACAGGTCAATTTTGAGATTCCTATATTTGAAGGTCAGATAGATGTGGATGCCCTAGATAAATGGTTAAATCTGTTAGAAGGTTATTTCTCTGTTCACAATTTTTCTGACAGCTAAACGATCATCTTCATGCTCCTCAAGGCTCTACCCCATGTCAAACATTGGTGGGAAACTTACTGGGAGCAGATTTCCACAGAGGAGTCTGGAATATATGGGGCTGAGCCCACTTGGAATTTTTTTGTGGATGCGGTAAAGGACCAATATTACCATGTTGGAAACTATGAGGACCAATACATGAGATGGACCATACTGTGGCAAGAGAGGGGCCAAGGAGTTCTAGAGTTCACCAATACCTTCCATACCTTGTGCACCAAGCTGGGTATCAAAGACTCTAAACGACATTTGGTTCTGAGATATCGTGGGGTTCTACACAGATACATCAAAACTGAAATGGATTTTCTGGAAATCTCATCACTCGGTGCTACTTATCGATATGCTATTAAAATCGAGTAGAAATTTAAGCACCATAACAAATGGAAGTTCAGGTCTACAAATCCACAACAACCAAAGTTTGATAAATATAGCCCTAACAAACAGTCTCCCGAAAACCAGTCCAAGCCACATGAAAAGAAGGGTCACGGGAAGACAAAGAAGGACACTGAAAAAGGGTGCAATTTCCACAAAAGCCCCTGGCACAACACTGATGAATGTCACTCAAAACATTCATTGGTGGCTGAGATCAAAGACAAGGAGCCGAACCCTGATTTAGAATCTGATTATGAAAATACTGGTAAAGGACATATCATTGACACAGACCCCATTGCTATTTTTGCCACCACAAAAATTCAACTAGAAGAACCAACAGATCCTGAAGAGGGGGAGTGCCTTTTTATTTCACAAATGTGGGTGAAGAGAACCTCGCTACATTTTATCGTTGATAGCAGAAGCCAGAAGAACCTCATCTCAGCAGAGGTCATCAAACAGTTGGGATTGTCGACAACACCACATCTGCAACCATACAACATCGGGTGGCTTCGCCAAGGATGAGATCTTCGTGTTAGCCAACAATTTTGATTGTCATAAGGCATCCAACCCTTCAAGGATGAGGTATTATGTGATGTTGCCCCACTGGATGTCTGTGATGTTCTCTTGCACCAACCATATATGTGGAAACGCCATGTTGTTTCTGAGTCTTGACCCCACAGTGTCATTATTTCTCTGAGGGGTCATCTCTATAGAATGCCAGAGGTAGTTTCGACTACTGTTCCACCTAAAATGTGCCGCAAGGTAGTATATCATACTGCAAAATTTAGCTTCTTCACAATCTGTTCAAAAGTTGATCTAGGGGATCAAATTTTGCTCAAAATTCAAATTGCTCAGAATCGCTTCAAATCGAACAAGAGTGTATGCCTCGTCGTTACAAACACAACACAACTCATTTGGGTTCAAATGAACGTCAGGAGCGAGAGATATTGCGTTCTGTTCAAAATGACAAACAGGAAAAAAAAAAGGATGCTGACTATACAGTCAGTATGGTCTATACAGACACTAACGTGGCAGACCGTACGACACATGGTAGTCAGTTGTGTGGACATTTGGCATATGATGTGGCATGTTTGCAGCGAATGGGATGGCGACACGTGGCCCAATCAATGGGTCATACGACCATAGCCCTGGCGGTTAGGGGCTAGGTGCACCCATAACCATCCTACAGTTTGCACGGTTTGCATGGTTGTGTCTGGTACAAAGTTTTAACGCTTAAATATGCGTGTGGGCTAGGTTGAGCCAACAAGGGTGAGATTTGTAGATGCAGAGACAACAAGTTTGAAGGGGGATTTCCAGGAAGCCTATCTTCTTCAATTTTTGGCCAAATGAGGTGTCGAAAAAGCCCATCTAGGGGTTTTTGGACATTTTGAAGCCATTGGAGTAGTCTATTTGGAATTTTGAGCATTTTAAAGCACATTTTTGAGCACTTTGAGCAAATAATACAAATGATCCATTGGAAGCTGGACCAGGAGATGTAGCCCAAGAGAGGGGTGAACTCCTTTATCATTTGTTGTGTTATGTTTTTTCTGTTCACTGTTATTGTTGCTGTTTATATGCATCTTGAATGAGTAAATTATATTAAAGTTATGTTGCAAAGTTGATCCATTTGCATTTTAACAAATAAATTTTACTTGCAAATATTTTCAAGAATACAACTCTTCTTCATTTTTAGATCAAAAGGAGAACATAAGGACACTGCAACCACTACAGCCTCACCTCAAGCACCTTCTATCCAACAGAAGTAGGTCGACAAGGCTACAAAAAAGTGCAAATATTCCTTTTTCACACCATCCTCTCATGTATCTCAACTTGTTGAACAACCTCAGCCTCAACAGGTTCGTGACAGTCTTCCACAAACTGAGCAGTGCGATGTCTCCAGCAAGGCATGCAACTCACCTAGATGTAGATTCAGGAAACACTTTTCCCTCTCTCCCGAGAACTGAACGCAATGGAGACCATTTATTTCCAAGGAGGGAGGATCAATACAAGTGGATATCGGTGCCCACCCACCTTTTTCGACTGGCTCAAAACAATTTTCTGGCAATTTTGGCAATTTACTATTTTTAACAGTTTTTAACTTCTGGGACCATTTTGAGGGCCCAAATGAAGGATTTTTGAGATCAAGGTTATTGATGATATCCTATGGCATGATTGATTCACCAAAATTAATCTCCTCGATGATATATTTCCAACACGCTATCATACGCCCAAAACGGAGATCGTATGCAAAAGTTACGACCCCAGGAAGTTAATGTACTAACTTACCCAAACGGAGCCCACATGAATTTTGACGCTTCATATCCTAGAGTTAGGTTTTTGGATGTCTAGGGTTTTTTTCATTCATGTTTATTGTAAAAAGGCTTTCAGATACTCATTTTAATCATCTTCTTGTGAATGTGAGTAGCCATCACATCTCTTCTTAGAATAAGCTGCCACCATTCTAGTGAGTCTTTCACTCTGTATTTTTACAGTCTTTGTACATTTATTTCATTAATAGAAATCATGTTATATTGTATATCTGTGTTTATGAATGCATCTCTGATACATTTCCATTTTATTATTGAATATCTGCGATATCTTTGTGCATTTATTTATTATATCTCCGCTCTCATTTCGTGCCGAAAATAATCCGGATCAGTAGTATCAGAGCAGGCTATTCTTGATCATTTTTTTTCAGTGCATGTCCCCGACGAGGACCGAGTATAGCAAGTTGGGTCTCGAGCTTGTCTCTCTTGAGGAAAATTTCTCTCACACACCCAAGAAACCCTCAATTATGGAAGAAAAAAAAAACGACGAAGTAGATGATCCTATAAGTCTGTTGCTTGAGCAAGCTCTCACGCGACCACTACAGCCTTGCCCCAAGCACCTTCTATCCAATAGAAGCAGGTCGAAAAGGCTACAGAAAAGTGAAAATATTCCTACTACACACCATCCTCTCATGTATCTCAATTTTTTGAACAACCTCAGCCTCAACAGGTTCGTGAAAAACTTCCACAAACTGAGTAGCGGGACATCTCCAGCAAGGAAAACAACTCACCAAGATGCAGATTCAACAAATGATTTTCCCTCTCCCTCGGGAACTAAAAAAAATGGATACCATTGCTTCCTAATGAGGGAGGATTGATCCAGATGGATATCGGTGGCCACCCACCTTTTCCAATTGCCTCAAAATAGTTTTTTGGCAATTTTGGCAATTTACTATTTTTAGCAGTTTTTAACTTCTGGGATCATTTTGAGGGCCCAAATGAAGGTTTTTCGAGATCAAGGTTCTAAGTGATATCCTATGGCATGTTTAATCCCCCAAAATGAATCTCCTCGATGATACCTTTCGAACGAGCTATCATACGCCTAAAACGGAGATTGTATGCAAAAGTTATGACCCCGGGAAGTTAATGTACTAACCCAATTGGGGCCCACATGAATTTTGGCGCTTCATCTCCTAGGGTTAGGTTTTTTGATGTCTAGGGTTTTTGGCATTTATGTTTATTGTAAAAATGTTTTCAGAGCCTCATTGTAATCATCTTCTTGTGAATGCAAGTAGTTGTCACATCTCTTCTCAGAGATAAGCTGCCACCATTCTAGCGAGTTTTTCACTCTGTATTTTTACAGTCTCTGTACATTTCTTTCATTAATATGAATCATGTATTACTATATATCTGTGTTTATGAATGCATATCTGATACATTTCCATTATATTATTGAATATCTGCGACATCTCTGTGCATTTATTTATTATATCTCCGCTCTAATTTCGTGCCGAAAATAATTTGGATCAGTGGTATTAGAGCAGGCTGTTCTTGATCATTTTTTTTTCAGTGCATGT
This sequence comes from Picea mariana, assembly GCA_032191745.1. Taxonomy (NCBI): domain Eukaryota; kingdom Viridiplantae; phylum Streptophyta; class Pinopsida; order Pinales; family Pinaceae; genus Picea; species Picea mariana. The sequence continues at coordinate 17,751 of JASDQU011312629.1, forward strand.
CCCCGATGAGGTACGAGTATAGAAAGTTGGGTCTCAAGCTTGTCTCTCTTGATGACAATCACTCTCTCACACCCAAGAAACCCGCAATGGTGGAAGAAAAGAAAAATGACAGAGCATATGATCTTATAAGTCTGTTGCTTGAGAAAGATCTCACGCTACAAAGGGACGAAATGATGGAGAATTATTCCCACATCCTTCAATGCCTCCCGGTAGCATTAGGCACATATTCATCAAGCAACCACTTTGGAGGCACCTCACCTTTTAAGGTACAGGTCAATTTTGATATTCCTATATTTGAAGGTCAGATAGATGCGGATGCCCTAAATAAATGGTTAAATTTGTTGGAAGGTTATTTCTCTGTTCACAATTTTTCCGATGGAGAAAAGATCAATCTTCGCACTCCTTAAGGCTCCACCCCATGTCAAACATTGGTGGGAAACTTACTGGGAGCAGAGTTCAACAGAAGAGTCTAGAATATATGGGGTCGAGCTCACTTGGGATTTTTTTGTGGATGCGGTAAAGGAAGAGTGTTACCCTATTGGCAACTATGAGGACCAGTGCATGAGATGGACCACACTACGGCAAGAGAGGGGCCAAGGAGTTTCGGAGTTCACCAATACCTTCCATACCTTGCACACCAAGATGGGTATCAAATAATCCAAATGAAATTTGGTTTTGAAATATCGTGGGGCTCTACACAGATACATCCAAACTGAAATGGATTTTCTAGAAATCTCATCATTTGGTGCTACTTATCGATATGTTGTTAAAATCGAGCAGAAATTTAAGCACCAGAACAAATAGGAGTTCCGGTCTACAAATCCGCAACAACCAAAGTTTGATCAAGACAACCCTAACAAACAGTCTCTCGAAAATAAGTCGAAGCCACATGAAAAGAAGTGTCACAAGAAGACAAAGAAGGACATCGAAAAATGGTGCGATCTCCACAAAATTCCCTGGCACAACACTGATGAATGTTTCTCAAAACAGTCATTGGTGGCCGAGATCAAATACAGGGAGCCGAACCCTGATTCAGAATCTGGTTCTGAAAATACTGGTAAAGGACAGATCATTGACGCAGACCCCACTGCTATTGTCGCCACCGCAACAATTCAACCAAAAGAATCAACAGATCCTGAAGAGGGAGAGTACCTTTTTCATTCATAGATGCGGGTGAAGAGGACCCTGCTACATTTTATCGTTGATAGCGAAAGCCAGAAGAACCTCATCTCAACAGAGGTCATCAAACAATTGGGATTGTTGACAACACCACATTCGCAGCCATACAACATCGGGTGGATTCGCCAAGGATGAGATCTTTGTGTCAGCCAACAATGTCAATTGTCATACAACATCCAACCCTTCAAGGATGAGGTATTATGTGATGTTGCCCCACTGGATGTATGTGATGTTCTCTTGGTCCAACCATATATGTGGAAACACCATGCTGTTTATGAGTCTCGACCCCACACTGTCATTGTTTCTCTTGGGGGTCATCTCTATCGAATACCAGAGGTAGTTCTGACTACTATTCCACCTAAAAAGTGTCGCAAGGTAGTATCTCATACTGCAAAATTTAGTTTCTTCACAATATGTTCAAAAGGAGAACAGAAGGACATTGCAACCACTACAGCCTCGCCCCAAGCACCTTCTATCCAACAGAAGTAGGTCGACAAGGCTGCATAAAAGTGCAATGATGCCTTTTGCACACCATCCTCTCATGTATCTCGACTTGTTGAACAGCCTCAGCCTCAACAGGTTCATGACAGACTTCCACAAACATAGCAATGCGACGTCTCCAGCAAGGCAAGCAACTCACCAAGATGTAGATTCAACAAATGATTTTAACTCTCCCCTAGTAACTCATTGCAATGGA
>JASDQU011312631.1:0-10991 GCA_032191745.1 Picea mariana
CCTGTGAACATTGCTATCTGAATCAAGTGCTATTTCTGTTCAAGTGCTATTTCTGTTGCTATTTCATATATCATTTCTGTGTATTGTGAAGATTATGCTGGATATTTCACTGTTATTCTGTTATTTCTAGCATTTCGTTTCTGTTCTGCATATTTTATATATCTGGTATCTTGCACATTTGGCCTTACAAATGCACTGACCACCTTTATGTGCCTAATGAATAGTGTCCTTAATAGATATTTGGACAAATTTGTGTTAGTGTTCATTGATGACATCTTGATTTATTCCAAGAACAAGGAAGGGCACGAGGAACACCTCAGGTTAGTGTTGCAAGTGTTAAGGGAGCAAAAGTTGTATGCCAAATTTAGTAAATGTGATTTCTTTCAGAAATAGGTCCATTACTTGGGCCATGTTATTTATGAGGAAGGAGTAGTAATGGATCTTGAAAATATTAAATCCATCATGAATTTCCATGAACCAAAAGATGTGACAAAAGTGAGGTCATTCATGGGCCTGGCTGGGTATTATAGAATATTTATACAAGGGTTCTCATAGATTGGTCACCCAATCACTTCACTTCAGAAGAAGGGAGTGAAATTTGTTTGGACAACAAATTGTGAAGCTAGTTTATAACAGTTAAAATCTCTTCTAATCCATGCACCTATTGTGAAGATTGTGGATCCAAATAAAGATTTCTTAGTATGTATAGATGCTTGCAAGGAGGGACTCGGGGGGTTCTGATACAAGATGGTCATGTAATTGGTTATGAATCAAGAAAATTGAATGAACATGAGACTAATTATGTGACTCATGACTTACAGCATGTTGCCATAGTGCATGCTCTAAATATGTGGAGACACTATCTGTTGGGAAGAAATTTTATACTCATCACTAACCATAATGGGCTAATATGTCTATTTGACCAACCCAAATTGAATGTTAGACAAGATAGATGGATGGATCTTATCAGTAAATTTGATTTTGAAATCTGACACATTAAAGGTAAGGAAGACCGAGTAGCATATGCACTTATCGGAAGTATGCACATCATTCACATGGCTTCCATAAGCGCATCTGAATAAGATATCAAGGAGAGAATAAGAAAAGCACAAGAAGAAGATGAACACTTCAGGAGTGTAAAAGTATACTTGGAATAAGATCCAAATGGGCCAAAGTACAATGGATACCAACTATTAGAGAACAACTTATTGACCTACAAGGGCATATTGTATGTCCCATGTGTAGCTAACTTGAAGAGGCTCATAATGGATGAGCTCCATAGAAGCCCATATTCTAGTCATCCTGGATCCCAGAAAATGATAACAACCACAAGAAAGTTGTATTATTGGCCGGGAATGGAAAATGACAACTTAGTACATTGCCAAATGTTTGGAATGTCAACAAGTAAAAGTAGAACACAAGCACCCTGTTATCACTGAAACTTCATCCGCAACATTGCACGCAAATGGTTACATAAATACAATAGTTCCAAACACCTATTAGTTGACCTGCAACACCAAAAATGCATTTCCAAGAGGCAAAAACTATACAACTGGACAAAAATTGGCATGCGCTGAATCACTAAAGGAAGCATGCACACAGTGTGCAGTCCAAAGAAGCCCATAGAGCGCACAATGCTCCATATGGACGACTGTGTACGATAAAATCCGTGCACGCCTATGAATGAAGCATTTATGGTTCTTGTCGGCCCCTCAACCACTTATGGACCAGCTCCCAACTTGATTTGACCCTCAAATCTAAGCTAAATTTGAATGGGGGGCTGGTCAAGGACCAAAGGGTGCCCTAAAGGGCCCCTTGTTCACACCAAGAACCAGTTGAATAATGCCTTGAAGACATGCTATAAATGGAGGCCATGGGTGCACTGAGAATTTAATATTTCCATAGTATTGTTATGTTGCCTCAATCCCCCCTTGAGAATCCTCTTTTCTCCTTGGAGCATTCTAGCAACATTCCAATAGGCCATTCCACTCACCTATTGAGGGAATATGATTTGATTTCTTCACCATTTTCTTTCTAGTTTATCATTGTAAGAAGAACTCTCCATTAGGGAACTCAAGAGCTCTTCCAAGGAGGAAGAGGGGATCCATAAGTCCTCCTTTCTCTATGGTGTTTTGCCAACTAATATAGTTATCCATTGGTGGCATAATCTTGGTCATTTGGTTGATTGATTTTGGTTCAAAGTTTCTTATGCATTCTAGTTTTATTTCATTATTTGTTTTTAGTTTATTTCCTTGTTTATTTCATGTGCTTGGATTGTCTAAATCATGCACTAACCTCTATCTTGTCTATCAGGCCCAACTAGACTTGGAAGTGCCCTTGTTTTTCTCACCCAAATGACGAAACAAACACAACAGATCGACGACCATACTGGGGATAAGGTACCAATTTCCTCCTTATTTAGGCTTTGAGAGCACTTCTTTTTTACCCATTTGCCTTGCAGGTACCAAACCAGCCTAGCCTTACCTGTCAAGAGTTAATTTTGGAGCTGGAGGAGGAGAATTTCATTCAACCCCCCCCCTGACGCGTATCAGAATGTGCACAGGTATTTCAGCCCACAGACGCGCATTCAACGCATTGTGCGCCTAAAGTACTGTGCATTGTGCGCCAAAAGATCTTCGGTTATCTGCACTTTCTACGCATTGTGCGCCCACCGCGCCTCTGTCTAAATTGTAACCTGTGCACCTGTCCAGAGTTTCAAAATTGTAAGAATTTTTGTGATGATTTGAAGTCCCCTAGCCTTCAAAATCTTGCTTTCATGCAATTTGTAAATAAACTCCAATTAGATTCCTTTTCCACATGAAAGGTTAGTCAAACATAGACACTTAGTGGGTAAAAAGAACCATATTTCTCCTCTTTTGCTTTGGTTGCCACATGGATGGCTTGTTTTGATTTTAAAAGTTAAGTTGAGATCCTTTGCTATCACATATAAAAACACTTGCATTGGGACCATAAATCAACTTTAATCATTGAGTATGCTCTTCTCTCGCACCATAGAGCGATCTTGAGAATTAGAAAGGTGGTTAAGGGGACATTTCATCTCCCTTAACAAAATCTTTAGGAGAAGACAAAGCCCCCCTAGGGCTCCTCTTAGTTTCTTTTTGAAATCATCTTAAATTTGTAAGGGCTCATACATGCCCACATGTTGCAAAATTAGGATAGTTTTTGAAAATTACTTTCTTAGTTTACAGCACTAGGAGAGTTTAAAGATCAAAGTAACGGGCCCATACATTCCCACATGCTTGCAATCTAGGATAGTTTTTCAAAGCTTTCTTAGTGTAAACAACATTAGGGAGTTTAAAGGATTGGTAAGGACCCATATGTCCACATGTTAGTTCTTTAGGGATTTTAAAATTCCGCAAGGTTGTACCAATGACATCTAGTAAGATAGGTAACCAAGATTTGTAAGGACCACATGAAGTCCACATGTTGCAAATTCACACCTAACTTATTAAAAATTTGGCACATTCATTCACTTGCTCATACACAAAATCACTTTTCACTCACATAATTTCCATCTCGAATTGTGGAGGTTGAAGTAGGTTTTCTCCAAAGGAATTCTGAAACATCCCACCTTTTCTTGAAGAAATTATCCACAACCATTTAATTCAAACAAGATTGGTTCATACCCCCAATCTCTCAACCCACCACATCTAAATTTTTTCTAAAAATTCACTAAGTTTTCCTCCACGGGAGGTGCCAAAGGAAATTTTTTAGTCTAGGTAGGATATCAGGGGTAAGCTTCCAAATAACCCCCCGTTATCTGGTTCTCAAATTTTCAAACATTAGAAGTTGACAAATAGTGTAATGTCCCCATTTTGGGACATGATTACATTACAGAGTGTTATGCCTAACAGAGTAGACATATAGGGGTGACAGAGAGTTTGTGAGATATTGAGGGGTTTTATTGGGTCTGAATTGCATCATTCATCATATTTCATCACCAGGATCCATTCCGCACAACTTGGCTTTGGTTCCGTTGCATTCCGACGATTTTCGTAATTTTGAGTTATTATGGGTCATATTTTAATTAAATTCACTAAGAAGGTCATAATGGAAATATTACTTGGAGAAACCTCTTAGTGTAATAGCTCATCAAAATCGGGACGAAGAGCACTACAGGATAAGATAATGAGAAGTGACTTTCAGTGGCCAGAGAAGCCATAAGGATGGATAAATCGCTTTTTAGAGTTAAAATGGTTAATTAATTAATTAAGTGATTTAATCAAGGAATAATAAAATAAAGAAAAAGACACTTGGAGAGAAAAGGTGAACAGGGGGGTATAAAGGAGAGATAGGGACCTCTATTCTCTCATTATGTGGATTGATTATTTTGTATTCGGCCTCTTGGCTTGGAAAGCTCTTAGAGCTTGGGGTTTTGAGGGTTTTGGTGACAAACCCTAGGATTGGTTTCGGTGTTGCAATGATACACCCTAGATAGTCATTTTGTGGAAGAGATCACTCTAATTTTTTCATCGTGCTTCATTGGGGTAGATTTCATCTTCATTTGGTAGAGATTCCTCTTCGATGACAGTGGTTTTAATTCAGTAGTTGAGTTATTTACTGTGGGTCAAGTTCTTTCATTGGCGACTGGCTATTCATTCATGGTATGAGTGCACTCCCTTGGATAAGCATTTCATATTGTTCATGGTCTGAAATCTTTATGGAAGGGGTCAATTCCATCATATATGGACGAGTTTATTGATAGTTGGGGAGAAATTTGCAACTGTGGGTCGATTTACTCATCCTTAAGGCTAATTTTTTACCCAAGAGGGTCGACCTAGGTATGACAACCATTCTTTGTGAAATAAGGGTTGAGTATGTGACTGTGGGGCACAATTTCTATATGTTGAGTTGAGGGTTCTGCATTTTGGCCGATTTCTTCATCACCTGGACGAAAAATCATAATTGGTGTTGAGTTATTGCTTGATGGGAACGAGTTATTACTTGCTAGGGAGATTAAACTCTTGTTGGGTTGCACCTTCAGTCTGAGGCTAAACCTATTGCTGAAGATTTGGTTATTTCTCATCATAGAGCTATCTCTAAGTTGGGAACGAGTCCTCCATTATATGAGCATTGTCTATTGATTAATTGTTGTCGCATACAAGGGTTTTTACAAGCTTGTAATCTGCTACAACCAACATATACATATCAGGTTCTTGTATTTATTGTTGCATTCTATATTGAGTTTCTTTGTATTGATGTTGTTATAAATTAATAAGGAATAGTAAGTGTGCATGTCCCAAATATTGGTACCTATTGCAAACCAGAGCTGGGAATGATTATCAATCATTTTAGTTTTCTTTCTTATCTTTGTTGAGGGCCAAATACATATTGCAAGAAGCTGCAATAGTTCCTAGATTATTATAACAACAGACTTCACATAACACCATACATCAAGGATTATAGAGGTATTTTGGTGTATTCTTGATTTATCTCTTAGTGACTTTCTTATGATTCATTCCTCTGTATTCGTGACAAATTATATGCTATCATAATCATCAAATACACCAAAAATATATGTATAAATGCAATCTACAACAAGTGCACAAAAACAATTTGTTAAAATGATGCAATGAGTTGAGTTGCATTAAACTAAACAACCACTGCAAATGCATAACAACCAATGAACTGGGAGTCATAAGGAGATAGAAACCATTCCATATGACACATTAAACACAATAGAAACCGCGGGTTGAGTTGGGCAACAAAGAAAGTCATGGGTGAAGAGGAATTGACCTTGTCGTCGAAGTGTTTGACAAAATCTCACAAAGAAAACAAGTTGATTTCTAGCTAAGATTTCATTGGGAATCTTACAGTGGTGTCAGAGAATGGTCCTCTGCAGCTGTGAGGTTTTGAAGGGAAACATTGACAACATATACATGAGAAAGATGGAAAATCAGTTGGAACAACAGGTGTTTGAGGTGGGAATGAGGTTACAATCACTCCCTCATTTCAAAAACACTCTTCTTAAAATTCTCAAGAAAGCATCAAATTTTTTATCTAAGGTGGGTCAATCTCCTTCACAAGTTATGTTGGATGCAATACACCCATTAAGGGAAGCTATAGTTATGCCAAAGTTGTTGAGACATCAATATGGAGAGGTGTCACTTAGGGTGGCCATATGTATAAGTGAGATCACCAGAATCACAACACCAAATGCTCCATACAAAGATGATGTGTTGAGAGACACCTTCCAACTTATTATTACTATTTTTCGAGGGTTGGATGATATAGCTAGTCCCTTGTTTGGAGAGAGGGTTACCATTTTGGAAATAGTGGCCAATACTGAGTCATGTGTTTTGATGCTAGATATTGGGTGTGATGACTTGATCCTTGAGATGTTTCACATTTTCCTCTTTGTTGTCAATGGAGATCATCCAGAAAATGTGTTAACATCTATGCAAGACATTATGACTTGTATTTTGGACGAGAGTGATGATATTCCAGAGCAGTTGGTATCACTTATACTAGCTTCCTTGGGGAGAGAAAAGGAGGAGGTTTCTTCGGCTAGACGTAGAATTTCTATGAATGTAGTGGAGCAATGTGCAAATAAGAGTCAACCATATGCGACTATATCATCCGGTGACACTAGCACGTGGGATGAATAGGCTGATAGCAAGACAATGCATGAGGAGGAGTTGACATCTTCATCCTGTACAAAGGCTTGTGATTATCTGGGTGTGAGTACACCTAAGTATGTTGAGGCATTGACACTAGACGAGTCACCTTTGGAGATCGATATTATTTCGCAGGAGGTGCGCATGACTGAGGACCAGAGTAGCACAATGGATACATGGGAGCATTCTTATGGAGAGCCACACCATTTGGCAATGAAACTGAAGGTTAGTGAGGATATGATAGCGATATCTATGGGACACTTTGATGCTACACATGCACTGGTGGAAGATTATTGTTGGAGGGCCTTGAAGACACAGGTTATTTCATATTGGGGACTTGTCATTGATGACTTCTATATACTCAGGGAGAGAGTGAATGTGATGAGGGATGACTACCAACAATTGTCGATGGATAGGGATTACCTATTGGAGGTTGGCGAGATGTATCACAAGGCACTGAGGGAGAAGGAGGTTGAGGTGGACCGAATCACGCATGAGTTGGTTATCACATGGAGATTATTGGAAGGCACACAAATAACCCTTCAAGAAACAAGGTCCAAATTAGAGGAGCTCCTTGAGGAGACTAGTCATAGATCCACTACATCTATCTCAACAAAGAGTTTGACATATCATTCAGCCACATTTCTAGAGTATGTTGGTGGTTTAGAAGTAGAGCACTAGTTGATGGAGGAGCATGAGGAGTACCCATGATCACTTATGAGTATAGAGAGATATGATCAGGAGACGCAGGAGGATGTCCATGGGTCACAGGGACCACTCTTCACGAGGGGTTTTGAGATAGTTGGTCATACAAATGCTCATGGGGATGCCAAAGCCAGGGACAATTATGAGACACTTCCATTTGTGTTCCAGGATTGACTGACTTTCATATAGAGGTTGACCCAGTAGTACACCTAGGATCCATGAGGTTGCAAGAGTATATAGGAGATCACATGAGTATGCATGGACATACATTGACAAGTGGTAGTTCATAGAGACATACATAGGTGTACAATGGGATTCGAGAGGACGCACTAGATTGCAGGGAGGAGATGTAATTCGTAGAGCATGGAGATTCCTCTCCCTTGCAACAGTATACAGATCTAGGAGATCACCCTCACAGTAGCAACAATAGTGATGATGGATGGAGAGTGATTGAGCCGCAGATTGTGGAGATACCTACTATTGTACCTGATGGTTGGTGTTCAGTGATGAGTACATGCGATTATTTACCATGGGTGCCAGTGGACGAGATTTTGGTCAATTCCTTGGGATTGACCAAAGCATATGATACTTTCCAGTCCTACAGTTGGTTGCAGATATTTATGATAGCCTTTCTTGGTACCTTAATCATTGACAGCAACACAAGGTGAGATAGACAGTGGCAGGGGACATGGAGAGTTGGTAGGCTGAGACCACCTGGAAAGAGTGTCTTTATTGCATACAAAAGGATAGAGGTGGATCATCATAGACGAAAAGTTGAGGCCTTGGGCGTGATGGAGAGCATCTTAGGCCATGGGATAGAGGATATCTTAGAGGTTGATACATATTTAGATTCTCATTGGGATGAGGATGGAGGGATTTCGACAGTTACCAGTAGGGCACATCAACAGTTAGTGGGGATTGGAAGTGATGGACTTCCAAATTTGACATGGGATCCAAGAGTCCATTTGGTCAGTAGTTTGCTTCATCTTATGAGGATCCATAAGTGGAGGATCCATTATGCACACTTTGAGCAGACGGTCATGATCAGAGTAGTGCAACGTCGACATGATGGTCCCTATCAGAGACTAGCATGGGACCTTGGGATTACAGGGTTGGGAATTTCAATAACTGTTGGAGGCGAGTGGATCTTTGTAGGGGGAAGTCACTCTAACTTTCCAATGAGCTTTAGTATTGGGGGGAGCACATCACTTGTTGGTGATTTGTTGAGGTCTTGCAATACCTCACTATGGCAGCATCATGCCCAGTTGGTGGAGGACGTGTCGGGGTTGGTACGGTCTTGGAGGACAAACTCATTTCAGGTTGAGACCATGTGTTATTTGTAGGAGACTCATGGTATTGATATGTTACAGGACTATATTTCACGAGGCATTGCAGTTCATATTTTGATATGGGATCCAGGGATGGGAGTGCTTGGTAGTTCTGCGTTTGATGGAGTTTATTTTCGAGAAGAGTGGCTGCTCGGGGAGTTGACTGATATTCTTTGTCCATTGATCATTCTACTCATCAGGAGCATGTGGGTGTCATGCATGGTGAGCACTTGGAGAGGCCAAATCTTGAAGTGAGTCTACCTTGTGTCACATAGGTGGATATGGGACCCCGATACCATATGTAGTTGGATTCAGTTATTGTTTGAGGAAAAGAAATATTTTAGCGGGGAGGACTATAATGTCCCCATTTTGGGACATTATTACATTATAGAGTGTTATGATTAAGAGAGTAGCCAGATAGGTGTGGCAATGGGTTCGTGAGATATTGAGGGGTTTTATTGGGCCTGACTTGCATTGTTCATCATATTTCATCATCAGGATCCATTCTGCACAACTTGGCTTTGGTTCCATTGCATTCTAACAATTTCTGAAATTTTGAGTTATTATGGGTCATATTTTAATTAAATTCACTAAGAAGGTCATAATGGGCATATTACTTGGAGAAACCTCTTAGTGTAATAGCTCATCAGAATCGAGAGGAAGAGAACTATAGGATAAGATGATGAGAAGTGACTTTCAGTGCCCAGAGAAGCCATAAGGATGAATAAATCACTTTTTAGAGTTGAAATGGTTAATTAATTAATTAAGTGATTTAATCAAGGAATAATAAAATAAAGAAAAAGTCACTTGGAGACAAAATGTGAACAAGGGGGTATAAAGGAGAGATAGGGGCCTCTATTCTCTCATTATGTGGATTGATTATTTTGTATTCGACCTCTTGGCTTGGAGATCTCTTAGAGCTTGGGGTTTTGAGGGTTTTGGTGACAAACCCTAGGATTGGTTTCAGTGTTGCAACGATACACCCTAGCTAGTCATTTTGTGGGAAGGGATCACTCTAATTTATTCATCGTGATTCATTGGGGTCGATTTCATCTTCAATTGGTAGAGATTCGTCTTCGATGAAAGTGGTTTTAATTCAGTAGCTGAGTTATTTACTGTGGGTCAAGTTCTTTCATTGGCGACTGTATATTCATTCATGGTATGAGTGCACTCCCTTGGATAAGCATTTCATATTGCTCATGGTCTGAAATCTTTATGGAAGGGGTCAATTCCATCATAGATTGATGAGTTTATTTATAGTCGGGGTGAAATTTGCAACTGTGGGCTGATTTACTCGTCCTTAAGGCTAAGTTTTTACCCAAGAGGGTCGACCTAGGTATGACAACCATTATTTTCCAAATAGGGGTCGAGTATGTGAATGTGGGGGCCGATTTCTAGATGTTGAGTTGAGGGTTCTGCATTTTGGCCAATTTCTTCATCACCTGGACAAAAATTCATAACTGGTGTTGAGTTATTACTTGATGGGAACGAGTTATTACTTGCTGGGTGGATTAAACTCTTGTTGGGTCGCACCTTCAGTCTGAGGTTGAACCTATTGCTGAAGATCGAGTTATTTCTCATCATAGAGCTATCTCTAAGTTGGGAACGAGTCCTCCATTATATGAGGGTTGTCTATTGATTAATTGTTGTTGCATACAAGGGTTTTTACAAGGTTGTAATCTGCTACAACCAACATATACATATCAGGTTTCTGTATTTATTGTTGCATTCTATATTGAGTTTCTTTGTATTGATGTTGTTATAAATTAAGAAGGAATAGTAAGTGTGTGTGTCCCAAATATTGGTACCTATTGCAAACTAGAGATGGGAATGATTATCAATCATTTTAGTTTGCTTTCTTATCTTTGTTGAGGGCCAAATACATATTGCAAGAAGCTGCAATAGTTCCTAGATTATTATAACAACAAACTTCACATAACACCATACATCAAGGATTATAGAGGTATTTTGGTGTCTTCTCGATTTAGATCTTAGTGACTTTCTTATGATTCATTGTTGTGTATTCATGACAAATACTATGCTGTCATAATTATCAAATACACCAGAAATATGTGTATAAATGCAATCTACAACAAGTGCACACAAACTGTTTATCAAAATGATGCAATGAGTTGAGTGGCATTAAACTAAACAACCACTGCAAATACATAACAACCAATGAACTGGGAGTCATAAGGAGATAGAAACCATTCCACATGACACATTAAACACAATAGAAACCGCGGGTTGAGGTGGGAAGCAAAGAAATTCATGGGTGAAGAGGAATTGACCTTGTCATCGAAGTGTTTGACGAGATCTC
>JASDQU011312631.1:14089-24923 GCA_032191745.1 Picea mariana
GGCTTCTATTATCAACAATAAAATGCAACGGGGTCCCCTTCACCCACATCTGTGAATGAAAAAGGTGCCCCCCCTCTTCAGGATATGTTGGTTCTTCTGGTTGAATTGTCGCGGTCGTGACAATAGCAGTGGGGTCTGTGTCGATGATCTGTCTTTTACCAGTATTTTTAGAATCATATTCTGAATCAGTGTTCGGTTTCTTATCTTTGATCTCGACCACCAATAACTGTTTTGAGCGACATTCATAGGTGTTGTGCTAGGGGATTTTGTGGAAATCGTACCATTTTCTGGTGTCTTTCTTTTTCTTCCCATGACCCTTCTTTTCCTATGGCTTGGACTCGTTTTCGGGAGACTGTTTGTTAAGGTCATCTTTGTCATACTTTGGTTGTTGCGGATTTGCAGACATGAACTCCCATTTTTTCTGGTGCTTAAATTTTTGCTCGATTTTAACAACATATCGATAAGAAACACTGAGTGATGAAATGTCCAGAAAATCCATTTCAATTTGGATGTATCTGTGTAGAGCCCCACGGTATTTCAGAACCAAATGTTGTTCGGAGTCTTTGATACCCAGCTTGGTGCGCAAGGTATGGAAGGTATTGGTGAACTCCGGAACTACTTGGCCCCTGTCTTTCCGTAGTATGGTCCATCTCACGCACTGGTCCTCATAGTTTCCAACAAGGTAATATTGTTCCTTTATCGCATCCACAAAAAAATACCAAGTGGGCTCGGCCCCATATATTCCAGAATCCTTCGTGGAAATTTGCTCCCAGTAAGTTTCCCACCAATGTTTGACATGGGGGAGAGCTTTAAGGAGTGCGAAGGTGATCTTTTCCTCGTCGAAAAAATTATGAATAAAGAAATAACCTTCTAACAGATTTAACCATTTGTCTAGGGAATCCGCATCTATCTGACCTTCAAATACAGGAATATCAAAATTAACCTGTACCTTGAAAGGAGAGGTGCTTCCAAAGTGGTTTCTTGATGAAGATGCACCTGTTTCTATCGGAAGGCGTTGAAGGATGTGGGAGAAATTCTTCATCATTTCGTCCCTTTGTTGCGTGAGAGCTTGCTCAAGCAACAAAATTATAGGATCGCCTGCTCCGTCGTTTTTCTTTTCTTCCCCCATGGAGGGTTTCTTGGGCATGCTAGAGTGATTGTCTTCAAGAGAGACAAGCTTGAGACCCAAATTTCTATACTCGGAACTCGTTGGGGACATGCACTGAAAAAACTATCAAGAGCAGCCTGCTTTGATACCACTGATCCGGATTATTTTCGGCACGAAATGAGAGCGGAGATGTAATAAATAAATGCACAGAGATATCACGATATCCAATAATATAACAGAAATGTATCAAAGATGCAACCATAAACACAGAGATACGTTAATACCCGATTTCTATTAATGAAATAAATGTACAGAGACTGTAAAAATACAGAGTGGAAGACTCGCTAGAATGGTGACAGCTTATCTATGAGAAGAGATGTGATGGCTACTCGCATTCGTAAGAATATGATTACAATGAGGCTATGAAGGCATTTTTACAATAAACAAGAATGTCAAAAACCATAGACATCCAAAAACCTAACCCTAGGAGAGGAAGCGCCAAAAGTCATGTGGGCCCCATTTGGGCAAGTCAGTACATTAACTTCCTGGGGTCGTAACTTTTGCATATGATCTTTGTTTGATGCACATGATACATTGTTAGAAAGATCTATCCGAGGACTACAAAATTTGGAAGAAAATATCTTGATTATTAATATTTTTCCAATCGATAGATACCTAAAAAGTGTCGTTTAGGGCCTCAAAACGGCTCCAGAAGTTTATGACCCGAAAAACTGCCAAAAATAGTAAATTACCAAAATTGTCAGAAAACTATTTTGAGCCAGTTAGAAAAGGTGGGTGGCCACCGATATCCACCTGGATCAACCCATGTACGGTACACCCCAATATCTGTCGACATATGGAGGTCCATCTTATTACCCTCCTCCCCTTTACCAACAACCATATCATGTTGCTCCCCCTCCACCCATGAGTGGACCTTTGTTGGCACCCATCATGCACCTGACTTATCAACCAAGTTTAGGTTCCTCCTCTACCTCAGAATATAACCTGGGCACTAGTGAAAGTGCTCCGCCTTCATATGCGCCCTACAGATCATTGCCACAACATAATCCGTTTTTTCCATTTCCTGGTCTTCCCCAACCAATTGCTCCTCCATAGGGATAGCCACATGGTAGTGTTAACTTTGTTCATCCCTCTCCCATTTAGCAATTTCATACTTTTGAATAGTTGAATAAGGAAAATCCATCCCATTAGCCGAATAGTGCCAAAAATAAAGGGAAAAACCGAAACAATAATAACCCAGGACCATGAGGAAATGACCCCCAACAAAACAAACCAGTTGGGGGCAACCAGAATTAGGGTAACCAGAACCCCCAAGGGGATAACAACAACAAACACTAAGGGAAGAAACAACAACAACAACCTCTAAATTAAATTCCCTTGCACTCTTTGCGGTGAGCATGGACATTACACTCACCATTTCCCCCAAATTGCCGACTTTAAACGAATTAAAGATTCCATGAACGCGCCACGTCCTCCAGCGTCGCCTGCCCCTCAGTAGGCCCCACAAAAATATTTGCAACAACCACCCCCAGCCGTATTGCAAAACCCTATTCCACACCAAGGTGTGTTGAATACCCAACATGACGTACATCCTGCCCCACCATAAATGGGACAGTATCAAAACGCAGGAAATCTGGCGGATCGCAATATCCTCCTCTCTAACGAAGAAGAATTTCTTCTGCAAACGCGCAGTCGTCAATACAACGTGCCCTATGAATCTACTCCCACCACTTTGGAAGCATATCCAGCTACAACCAAACAACCCTTGATGATTCCACACCCTAACACTAAACCCACCATTCGTATCCCTCACATTCCATTACGACGGAATGTCAACAACCCTCAGGCTAGGGAAACACACAATTATAGTCTGGTCGATGACTTGGCACAATCTCCTACAACCATGTCGGTCTTGGAGGTCCTCCAAACTTGTCCAACTCAATGGAAATACTTACTTTCTGCCTTGGGGGCAGTCGACTCAGCTGATACTAGACTCATCACATTTGATCTAGATAGTGGAGAACCTCGTCTTCCCACTTTGGTAGCTTTCTAGATACCAGTCAAGATTCAGAACATCACGGTTCATCGATGTATCATTGATGAAGGTGCATCCACATGCATCATGTCCAAAATTGTATGGAAAAAACTTGGCTCCCTTGAGCTAGTACCATTCGCCATCACTTTAAGATCTTATGATGGTCGACCATCCTCCCCTGAAGGGATCTTCCAAAATGTCCCCGTCGAACTTGGGGGCAAAACCATCCTCATCGACATTGAGGTTATCAATGCCCCACTCGATTACAACATCTTTTTTGGACATAGCTACATGTGCACTATGAAGGTAGTAACCTCTTCTGTGTTTTGAATGATGATGTTCCCCCACAACGGGAAAATCATCACCATTGACCAAGTTTCACATTATGAGCCTAACCACTCCGCCAACATCGATAACATCCTGTCTCTTGTCCGCACTAGTTCCAACACTTATCCACTCATGGATATGGCCCCTAGAATTTTCAAGGACCCATCCTTGCTGGGGACATACCATGGAGCACCACCTCTCATACACCCCTCAACACAAGTGTGTGTCGTATATTCTAATGGAATTGATACTGGAGATACCAATCCTCCCATTGAGGCTTCTCCACCTCTCGATGTCCCACCAGTTGAAGAAATTTCACCTCAGGGATTACCTGAGAACCCTACTACACCACTTATCCCTAATTTCACCCTCCCCTAGGGGAAAATTCTGGTTTGGGAGACAATTTCCCAAGCCATCACTCAAATCCCCTTATTCTACCCCCCACCGGGTGTAAAATCATTTCAAGTAGCCATGACGCTTACCCTTCCTAACATGGTGCTTGCCATCTCCGTCTGGTAGCTACACCCTCCAACGATGATTCCTCAACCATCTCTCCCTCCTTAGTCAGAGGGATTCCCGATGCATATTTTAGTAATAACTCCGACCACACCACCCTCACCCCCACTCACTAGAACCACTGCTATGGCTGGGGGCAGAAGGAAGAAGAAAGATCCCACCACTCCACTTCCTCCCCGAGTTCAACCTCCTTGCGCACTCTACAAAAGAGAGGGACACCCCACTAATAGATTTCCTTCTCTTCCTAAATTATGCAACCTGATTTAACTCCCTCGAGCAACCACATCACTTGTCGGTTCACCAAGCACACCCAGTACTACTACATTGTTCCCAGGTACTATAGGTAGTAAAGGGATGCAAACCAAATTTGTGTGTGCCATCTGTTCAGAATATAGCCACTACACTCATCATTTCCCATCTCTACCTCAGTTTCAATAGATGCTAACGACGGTACGCCAAACCTTTCAGCAAGATCCCTCTCCACCCACACCTTTGGGTAATCATGTCACCGACATATATTATGTCTCGACCTCAGTCATCGAAAGGATGAGATGCCCTTTCTCTCTTTTTGACTCACTTGTTCATTTCACATATCGGTGTCCTTTCATCATTGAATACATGCGTAATCAAGTTACCCTTCTTCAAAATCATTCGACCACCCCACCTCATGTGATGCCAGTGACTCCACCTATCCCTTCTCCAGATACTAATCATATCACCTCCATTGAACCTAAGTCACTTCCCACCCCTCCATGGTTCATGGCTAGACTGTTTGAGGATTTTCCCCCAATTCCTCCCAATTCTCCGGTTCACTTCCCCAAGAAATCTTAACCCCTACCACAGTTTACAACCCACAGTATTTGGACATTTGGTTCATGTCAAGCGAGCCATCACAACATGGTTGCGATATCCCCTCTACATCTTCACCATTGGAAGACAATCACACGATGACAGTCACCCATGTTACCTCCCCGGATCCCCTATATTCTCGCATTTTTCACTGTGATGAAGATATCCTAGAGGAAATCAATACCCCCGATTTCCCATGGAATGTGATCCATCACATAGTTCTTTTTCTCTCACAGGAAGCCTTTGATCCCTCTAGCCAAGCCTCCATATGCAAAATTGAAACTAAGGATTTCATTCCATGAGGGCATATAGACTGGTTCAACAACCCTATCCCTACCCCCGATGCTTTTGAAGAAGGCAACGTGGCCAATATTTCCCCCACTGTTAAAATCGACATTTCCATCAAACCAAGAATCATAGAGGAAATCACCATTGGCGCCGCATGCTCCCCTGAGGAACTCACAGCTTGCAAATCTCTCTTTTAGGAATACCGGGATATCTTTGCCTGGTCATATATGGAGATGCCCGACCTCGATCCTTCTATAGTCAAACATCGCATCGACACATGGCCTGATGTCGCCCCAGTCCATCAAAAGCAACGCCCACTCCACCCATCCAAAGCCACGGTTATCAAAGCCAAAATTGACAAATTAAGTGTTGCAGGGTTCATATACCCCATTGTGTATACCTCATGGGACTCTAACCCCATGCCCTTAACAAAAAACAAGGAACTATTCATGTCTACACTGACTTTCGCGATCTCAACCATGCTTGTCCCAAAGGAAACTTACCAACCCCTTTCATTGACCAAATTATCGATTAATGTGCCGGCCATGAGGCCTTGTCCTTAATGGATGGGTTCTTCGGCTACAATCAAATCCAAATCCATCCAGTAAATCAGTATAAAACCACATTTACCACCCCATAGGGTACTTTTTCTTATCGTGTCATGCCTTTTGGACTAAAAAACGCAGGTGTTACGTTCCAACAGGCCATGACTTATGTTTTCCACGATCTTGCTTGCATCATCCTCGCTTACTTGAACGACCTCATCGCTCTATCCAAGAAACAAACTCAACATTTAGATGACTTACAAGTTGTATTTCAATGATGTCGCTAATACAATATCTGCTTGAACCCCCTCAAGTGTGTATGTTGCGTCGCTGCCGGACACCTCCTTGGGTTCATAATCTCTCAACACGACATCACAGTGGACCCTCTTAAGGTCCAAGCTATCACATAAATTCCACCACCTAGGAATTTGTGCCAACTACAGAGCCTAGAAGGAAAATCTAGCTTTTTACGATGCTTTGTCCCAGATTATGCCACTCGCACGCACGGTTTCCTTCACTTACTATGTCATGATATCCCATTTCGATGGGATGAACATTCCCAAACTGATTTTGATGATTTAAAAGTGGCACTATCCAATGCCCATTTGATTATTTCTCCAGACTATGATCGCGATTACATCCTCTACTTATCGGCCTCAACTGTCTCAGTAGCAAGAGTTCTCGTCCAACTAGGGGATGATGGTCGTGAGCATGTTATTTACTACATCAATAAAAATCTATCAGGACCACCCTTAAAATACAATCATGAGGAGAAACTCACCCTCGCAGTTGTCCTTTCATTCCAGAAACTGCATCATTATATCTTGCTTCACACTACCAAAGTCATGGAAGATTCCAACCCCATGTAGTACTTTCTTAGTCGACGACAGATTAATGGAAAATTTTCCCGATGGATCATCATCCTTTAGGAATACGACCTAGAGTTCTCAACTCCCAAAATCAAGAAATCACTTGTTCTCGCCGAACTCATCACAACGTTTCCCTCAGACATTAAAGTTTCACCTGTCAATAAGGATTTTCTCGAAGAAAACCTCTTTTACATCCCCTCGAATGAGCCCTAGTATGGAGACCTTCTCGTCTACCTTTAGACACAAAAGTTTGGGTCTCATCTCTCTCGATATAATCATCGGCGCATTCGTCATCAGACCCCTCGGTACCTCCTCATCGATGACATTTTGTATCGACATAGGGTCAACACCATACTCCGTCGATGTTTGACCATCAAAGAAGCAGATAGAGTCTTGAACGATTGCCGTAACAGCGCCTGCGGTGGCCACCTCTCAGATATGTTCACTGTCCAAAAAATCGTGAGAGATGGAATTATACCTGCACATCCTAGCACATATATCTTTCCTTCCCCTGCTCATTAGTGGGACCATCCCTAAAAAAATACCCTAGTACTGCCATCCACACGACCCCTACCCAAAAATTGAAACTATCTACTGTGCAGGAGGATGGGACCACCAACCTGACTCTCGCAAATCCTGGATCGATCAGCTCAAACTCCTGTAATCTTAGAAACTCCTCCAAATAATCTCATCAATTCACTATAGCAGCGGGTACAAATGAGGTGGCATTGTCGGCCCCACAACCATATAAAGTCCCTTTTGCTAAACTTCCATACTCAGTTACAGGAGATCAGAGTCTCTGTTTCCCGATCCGTCTTCAGCCACGGGATCAGGGTCCCACCACCTACACAATCACATTCCCCAGGTCACCATCTACACTCAGCTTTGGGGGAGCATTTTTTTCAAATCACGTCCAGGTACGCATGCTCATGTTCAAAATTATCAAATAACTATTATATGTTATTTATCTTCAGATATTGTTCACGTCGTGTTCACGTCGAGTATTCAGTTTTAATGTGTGTAGGTACTTGGTCATCACAAACCAGCGCAACCCCTTCAGGTATATGCTCGACACTGGCATGTATTCATTCCCTCTAAATATCAATTGCATCTTCCAGTCACACCCTACGACATTCACCTTTAGGGTCCCTACATCCGTCTCTGCAGTACCATCACCTCTACTGCATTTTGGTACTATCACTCAGTAGCACTCTCCCCCACATGAGTTGTCCCATTCATAGCCCCCCTTGGAACCTTGACACTCATGTTGCTTTCACCCCTAGGGATGGGAGTCCTGATAGTCTTACACATTTTTGAGACTGATCCACATACTCATTCTCATCATTTTGCTAGCTTTCCCAATGGACTCCAAAGTTATCCCATATCGGTTCTATTTTGATTTCACCTCCGTAGTATCATTAACCCTCCATTTCATCCACAATCAGTTTTCCCATGTGCAGATTTCCCTCCATTCATTTACCTCATACAAAAACCCACCCATGGGCCCCCCACCCTCCACCATTTCTCTTCGCAACTTGTGCCCTCACAAGCCAAGCCATCTTGCACTGGGGAACCCATTTTTGTATCTGTACACTCATCCCAAATTATTCTTTATTTATTTGGTAATTGTAAAAAGCCTTTGTTTCCAGCATTTACACAACCCATGTCTCCCTTGGTTGGGGAATCCACTCTCCTTTACTCATTATGACATCTTCTATCAACGCTGAGTATCCCATAGTCCATGTACCCCTGATCTCTAAGTTTGTTCACTTTGTTATGCCTCTGGCACAATTTAACCCCATGTCTAGTCGTCCCCCTGACACTAGATACAGTTTTACGGTTGTTGCCACTCATCCTTCCAACATACCTCCAACCAAGGGTAGTCTTGAGTCTCATCGCCTCTTGACTTTTTCGATGTTCCCCATCAGTTCCTGATCTTATCTCCACAAATTTCATGAAGCCCTTTACTTCTTGAAGTCGCGTCTCCCTGTCTGTCGACATCAACACAGTTTCCAGAAGGGAGACAATATCTTGACTCTCATTACCTTTACAACAAGGAGTCTTAGATGACACAGAGAGAATCATCATTTCTCTCTGCTGTCGTTGACCCCCATAACATTTGACTTCAATAAAATCTCATGTTACGGTGGATCTTACTATGCAACTATTGAAGTTGTTTTATACCAGTCGAAGACCTCTGAATTTTTTAGGCCATCAATGCCTACAAGTCATCGACACTTCTTATAGGCATCCTTGCCTCTTTTCAGAGTATGTTCACCATCATAATTGTCATCCGTTGTTATCAAACCACCCCGTAGGGCGCTGTAGTTATCTACATTCACATACAACTTCAGTTACTGTCTTACATTTTTGAGTTACATGACACGAGCATGGGGCATGCCCGCCTCGTTTGCATTTATATTTTCTTTTCTCTCCCTAGAGACAGATTTGGGTCCCACAATTTTCCCTCTCCCTCCGATAGGATCAATCTTTCATTTCTTATCAACACTCTTCATTACAATGGTACTCTCATTAGAAGAAACATTGATGTATTTCAGATATACGTATGCTCCTAACCTCACACATCAGGGGGCATCTGTTATCACTGAAATTTCGTTCGCAACATTGCACGCAAATTGTTACAGAAATACAACAGTTCCAAACACCTATTAGTTCACCTGCAGCACCAAAAATGCATTTCCAAGAGGCAAAAATTATATAACTGGACAAAAATTGACACGCATTGAATCACTAAAGGAAGCGTGGGCCAAAGAAGCTCGTAGTGCGCACAATGTGCCATATGTGCGACTGTGTCTAAGAAAATCCGCGCACACCTTTGAACGACGCATTTATGGTTCTTTTTGGCCCCTCAACCACTTATGGACCAGCTCCCAACTTGATTTGACCCTCAGATCTGAGCTGAATCTGAATGGGGGGTTGGTCAAGGACCAAAGGGTGCCCTGAAGGGCCCCTTGTTCATACCAAGAACCAGTTGAATAATTCCTTGAAGACATGCTATAAATGGAGGCCATGGGTGCAATAAGAATTTAAGATTTCCATAGTATTGTTATGCTGCCTCAATCCTCCCTTGAGAATCCTCTTTTCTCCTTGGAGCATTCTAGCAACATTCCAATAGTCCATTCCACTCACCTCTTGAGGGAATAGGCTTTGATTTCTTCACCATTTGCTTTCTAGTTTATCATTGTAAGAAGATCTCTCCATTAGGGAACTCAAGAGTCTTCCCAAGGAGGAAGAGGGGATCCATAAATCGTCCTTTCTATATAGTGTTTTGCCAACTAATATAGTTATCCATTGGTGGCATAATCTTGGTCATTTGGTTGATTGATTTTGGTTCAAAGTTTCTTAGGCATTCTAGTTTTATTTCATTAGTTGTTTTTAGTTTATTTCATTTTTTATTTCATGTTCTTGGATTGTCTAACTAATGCACTAACCTCTGTCTTGTCTAGCAGTCCCAACTAGACTTGTAAGTGCCCTTGTTTTTCTTACCCAAATGATGAAATGGACACAACACACCCAACATGGCTATTGCAACCGTTGACAATTCTAGAATGGAAATGGGAAGTCATTTCAATGGACTTCATTACCGAAATACCAAGTACAACAAAACAAAATGATTCAATCATGGTTGTCGTGGATAAATTGAGCAAGGAAGCTCACTTTATTCCAGTGAAATCTACTTACAAAGAAATCGACATTGCTAATATTTTTATGAAGGATATTTTCAGGTTGCATGGCATTCCAAAGATGATCATATCAGATCGGGATGTCAAGTTCACTTCAAATTTTTGGAAATATTTGTTCACAAGTTTTGGGACTCATTTAGCATTTAGCATAACTTACCATCCCCAAACTGATGGAAAAATAGAGAGGGTGAATGGGGTATTAAAGGACATGTTGAGGATGTATCTAATGCATCATCCCAAGAAGTGGGAAGACTACTTATCCTTAGTATAATTTTTCCACAACAATGGCTATCAAGGGTCATTAAATACGAGCCCCTTTGAGGCATTAAATGGCAGAATGTGTAACATCCAAATCAATTGGGATAATCTGGTAGACCAGATCACTCTTGGACCACACATGTTAAAGGAAATGGAACTAGAAATATCAAAGATAAAATAGAATTTGAAAGTGGCTCAAGACAGGTAGAAAATTGATGTAGACAAGAACAAAACTCAAAGGGAGTTCAAAGTGGGAGAACATGTGTATCTCTGGATCAAACCTAAGAGAAGCTCCCTAAGAATGGGAACTTGTG
>JASDQU011312632.1:13772-24873 GCA_032191745.1 Picea mariana
AGAGATAATCCGCCACCATTCTAGCAAGGTTGTTTTCCGCTGCATTTTACAGTTTCAGCTTATTTCCTTATTGAATAGAAAACCAGTTTTACTGTATCTCTGTTATTTTGTGTTAAGCACCTGTTAATAATATGTAGTCATTTTTTTCTTCTCATAAAATTTGGATCAGTGGTATTAGAGCGGTCTGCTCTTTGTTGTCTTAATGCATGTCCCCAAAGAGGTTAGAGTAGAAAGAGTTGGGTCTCAAGCTTGTTTCTCTTGAGGACAAAATCTCTCGCACTCCCAAGTGACCTCTCATGGTAGGAGAAAAGAAATATGATGAGATAGGAGATCCTTTCAAAATGTTTCTTGAGGAAGCCCTCACGCAATAGAGGAACGAGATGATGGATAGTTTCGCACAAATCCTTCGGTGGCTACCAACAGGTGACGCATCTTCTTTGAGCGGAGGATCCACCCCCTTCAAGGTACAAATAAACTTCGATATTCCTATATTTGAAGGTCATATAGACGCATATGATGTAGACAAGTGGTTAAATCTACTAGAAGGGTATTTTCTATCCATAACTTTTCAAATAGAGAAAATATTACTTTTGCACTCTTCAAAGTCGTTCCCCATGTCAAATATTGGTAGGAAAATTTCTGTGAGCAAAAGGAAACAGAGAAACCCTCATTATTTACAGTCATGGTGACCTGGGAATCCTTCAAGGATGCTATTAAGGAACAATACTACCCTTTCGGAAGTTTTGAAGACTTGTATACCAAATGGACCACACTGCGGCATTAAAGAGACCAAGCAGTGCCAGATTTCACAAATATCTTCCATACCTTGCACACCAAGCTAGGTATCAAAGATTCAGAGAGACATATGGTTCTCAAATATCGAGGTTCTCTACATAGATACATCCAGACCGAAATGGAATTTCTGTACATCTCATCCTTGGGTGCAGCCTATCGATATGTCGTCAAAATTGAGTAGAAGCTCAAACAAAAGATGCAACAATTTGGTCCTGGGAACCCGTCACAACAAAATCTAGGAAAGGGTGACCCTAACCCATAGAACAAAGGATAGAGAAAATATGGAAAGTATCAGGACAACCAGTCCAAGCCGCAAGAAAATAAGGACACCAGAAAGACAAAGAAAGAAACGAGGAAGTGGTGTGACTTCCATAAGAGCCCTTGGCATAACACTACTGACTGCCACTCAAGGCAGTCGCTGGTGGCCGAAGTGAAAGCATATGAATTAGATGTAGTTTCTAACTATGAGTCAGAACTAGAAAGGGGAAGACATATCATTGACGCGAAACCTAGTGCCACCGTTGCTACCACCAAGCTCTAGCCTAGTGAACTAGACGAGCTAGAAGAAGGAGAGAGCCTCTTCCATTCAAAGATGTGGGTAAAAGGCACCCCGCTGCACTTCATCATTGATAGTAGTATCCAGAAGAACCTCATCTCAACAGAGGTCATCAAGTGGCTAGCCCTGCTGACAATGCCACACCCACAACCCTACACCATTGGATGGCTCCTCCAAGGAAGCGATCTCCACATCAGCCAACAGTGTCAACTATCGTACGAAATCAAGCCCTTCAAAGATGAGGTATTGTGTGATGTTGCTCCTCTCAAAGTTTGTGATGTTCTTTTGGGCCAACCTCATTTATGGAAACGTCACGCTGTATATGAGTATAGGCCTCGTAGTGTTATTATTACTTTGAATAGGAAATTGTACAGAATACCTGTGGTAGTCCCACCTAGTGCTATTTCCTTGATCTATACTAAGTAATGTAGGAAGGTCATCTCTCAGACGGGGAAGTTTGTCTTCTTCATGATTCGCTCTCAGAATGAGTGAAATATCACAGCCACATCCAAGGTCTTTGCAGCTGACCTCTCCACACAGCAGAAGCAAGTAGATAAGGTTGTGGAAGAATACTCAGATATATTCTCCTCACCTACTGGGGTAACTCTGCACTGCCAGGTCAAGCACCCCATCGATCTGATCCCTGATCCACCATTGCCCAATGGGTTAGTATATCACCACTCTCTGTTAGAGATTGAGGAGATCAAGAGGTAGATCTAAGAACTTCTCCACAAGGGGCACATCCATCCTAGCTCATCACCTTGCAGGATCCCAATCGTGCTGGTAAAGAAGAAAGACAAAACCTGATGACTCTGCATTGATTACCGGGCTCTGAATAAAATCACAATCAGAAACTGGTACCTGATTCCCCAAATAGACAACCTCCTTGATCAACTCACGGGGGCCAAATACTTCAGTAAGATTGATCTGAAGTCTGGCTACCACCAGGTCCCGATAGAACATACAGATGTATGGAAGACCGCCTTCAAGTCAAAGGAATGCCTTTTTGAATGGTTGGTCATGCCCTTTGGTTTGAGGAATGATCTAACCACTTTCATGAGGATGATGGACAATATCCTGTGACCATTCACCAATACTTTTGTAGTGGTGTATTTGGATGACATTCTCATTTACAACAAGACTTGGGCCGAACACTTACAACATATTCAATAGGTTTTGCACACCCTGCGGAAGCACAAGCTGTACACCAACTTGGAAAAATGCTCCTTCGACATGGACAGGGTCCATTACCTAGGATACATCATTGATCAGCATGACATACATGTGGATCCAGACAAGATCCAAGTCATCCGTGACTGGCGAGCCCCAACCACACTCATTGAGGTTCGAAGTTTCTTGGGCCTTGCCAATTTCTACCACAGGTTTGTGTTGGGATTCTCCCATATTGCATGGGCCCTCAACCAAATAACCAGGGGTGGTGGTAAGGAAAAATTTGTGTGGGGCCGGTCCCAACAATAAGCATTCGATGAGTTGAAGCAACACTTGTGCTCAACCCTATTACTTTCACTACCAGACCTGCAACAACCCTTTGAGATCGAGACAAATGCTTTATACTATGTTGTGGTTGTCATTTTCACTCAGCACGACCACCCTGTGGCCTACCATAGTGAGAAAATATCAGATGTTGTCAGTAAGTACCCTACTTAAAACAAAGAAATGTACTCCATTGTGCAAGCCTATCACCAGTGGAGACATTACATTCTTGGGAAGGAGACATTCATCCACATTGATCATAAGCCACTGCAATTCATGCAGACACAAGGAAAATTGCAAAATGATCGCCATCAAAAGTGGTCCACATACTTGCAATAATTCCACCTCAACATCAAGTATAAAAAAGGAAGCACCAACTATGTCGTTGATTGCCTCAGCAGACCGCTAGTCATGACACTCACCATGGTTCTAGACTCTTGTGGCCATGAGACCTCTGGATGGACCCAACTCTATGAGATAGACCCGGACTTCGCCACCACCTACCAAATGTTGGACACAAACGTAGTTATAGATAACTTCCATCTTTAGGATGGGTGGTTGTGTCATCTAGGCCATATCTGTGTTCCATCAAGCGAGCAAGTGAAGCTGATCTAGGAAGCTCACTATAGTCGAGTGGCAGGACACTTCGATGTCGAAAAGACAGTGGCGATGCTACAGAAACATTTCTACTGGTTGAAACTTCTACAGGAGGTAAACAAGTATATCAGGTCCTGCACTGCCTGCGCTATTGCCAAACCAACCACTAAGAAACAGGGCCTATACACCTCTCTTCCTACTCCTGACAGGCCATGGGAATCCATCTCAATGGACTACATGTTGGCCCTACCTTCCACCATCCAGAGAAATGACTATGTTTTTATGGTTGTTGATCACTTATCTAAGATGGAGATTTTGGTTGCCTGCAAGAAGAGCATCACAATAGAGGCCACTACCAAGATATTCTTTGAGCAAGTCTAGGCACATTTTAGAATCCCACAAACCATTGTCTCATATTGGGACAGTCAATTTCTCATCACATTTTGGTTGAGCCTCTTGTCATTGCTGGACACCAAGATCACCAAATCCACAACCTTCCACCCCTAGACAGATGGCCAAACCGAGGTCGTAAATTGAATGATTGTGCATATCCTTCTCATGTATAATTCCATGCACCCTCGCACATGGGATGAGAACCTTCCCTATGTCCAACATAGCTACAATCAGGCCCTGCATATCTCAACCAACCACAACCCCTTTCAGGTGGGGTTGGGATTCCAACCATTGGGTCCCATAGATGTTGCACTTCCCCTTGCAATCACCTTGATCGACTCATCTCCTACTCCAACTAAAGATGAAAAAGCCACTCAGTTCATTGAGAAAATCCAACACATTTTCCAATAGGTTCAGGATATCTTACAGAAGTCCAATGACAAGTACAAGCAGCGCCATGATCAACATCGAGAGCCACATAAGTTTCAAGTGGGCAACAAATTTTGGTTGCACTTGCAGAAAGAATTCCTTACAAGACCCCATCGGAAGTTTCTCCCACTTCGTTATGAGTCATACACCATCACTAAGGCCATGGGGGATAATTCTTTTGAGCTCAACATTATTCCTTTCCTTGGCTTGCATGTAGTGTTCAACGTGGATCTCCTTCGCCCTTATTTCCCACCATTATTAGACACCTCAGAAGTAGCAGAAAAGATGACACCAACAAAGCTCAACCCCGACTGCACACAATAGAAATCCAATGATAATATTGTGGACACATAGATCAAAGCCACTCAACAACAAAGGATCCAGCTTTATCGAGATTCAAAGCTGGGTAGCTCCTGCACCAAGGAAAGTGGCTCACGCGGAGCCAAATTCAACAAAAATTTCCTCATATGATGGGGGAACTCAACACAATGGAGACCATTGCTTCCTAAGGAGGGAGGATTGATCCAGGTGGATATTGATGGCCACTCACCTTTTCCAATTGGCTTAAAACAGTTTTCTGGAAATTTTGGTAATTTACTATTTTTAGCAGTTTTTCGGGTCCTGAAACTTCCGGAGCCGTTTTGGGGTCCTAAACGACCTTTTTTGGGAAAACAAGGAGAAACATAGAACTTCCTTTAGTGTTTCCTCCAAAATGAATCTCCTCGACGATACCTTTCTAACGAGATATCATGCGCCTGAAACGAAGATCGTATGCAAAAGTTACGACCCTGGGAAGTTGATGTACTAACTTACCCAAACGGGGCTCACATGAATTTTGGTGCTTCATCTCCTAGGGTTAGGTTTTTGGATGTATAGGGTTTTTGGCATTCCTTTTTATTGCAGAAATGCCTTCATAGCCTCATTGTAATCATCTTCTTGCGAATGAGTGCAACCGACACATCTCTTCTCAGAGATAAGACATCAACATTCCAACAAGCTTGTTTTCTGCTACATTTTACAGTTTCAGCTTATTTCCTTATTGAATAGAAAACCAGTTTTATTGTATCTGTGCTATTTTGTGTAAAGCACTTGTTAATAATCTGTATTCATTTTGTTATGCTCATAAAATATAGATCACTTGGCCTGAGACAGTTTGATGCTTGATGCATCCTGATTGATCTCGAGTCCAAGGAAGACGTGTAGCAGACCCATGTCCATCATCAAGAACCTGTCATGTAGAATCCTATTGACTACATCAATCTCTGAAGTTGAGAAACCAATGATCATCAAATCATCAACATAAAAAAATAAGAGTAGAAGTGAATCAACTATCCTGAGCATGTAGACATTCGGGTCTGATTTACAGCGTAAAAAGTTCTATGACAATATGTAGGAGTCCATCTTAGCATACCATGCCCTCAAAGCCTGCTTGAGGAAATAAAGATATTTCTTTAGTTAAGAGACTAGAGAGGAATCCTGCATAAATCCCTGGGGATGCTCCATATATATCTCCTCAGAGAGATCACTGTGAAGAAATGCATTCTTCACATCCATATGATGGACTTCCCATCCCTTGGTTACCGCAATGGAAAGTGCCAAACGTATGGAATCCATCTTCGCTACTGGAGAGAATTTCTCATCATAGTCAATGCCATGCACATGTTGAAAGAATTTGGCAACAAGCCTGGCTTTGTATTTGCTATTCTTTCCATCCACTGTGCTCTTGGTCCTGTAGACCCATTTGCACCTGACAAGTTTTCTTCTAAAAGGAAGGGAAACCAGATCCCAAGTCTGGTTCTCGAGGAGGGAGTTGTACTCCTCCTGCATGGAAGATTCCCAAAAGGGATTTCCAGTAGCTTCGCCATAAGACTATGGATCTGAATACTAAACCAAGAAAATATGTCTGGATGGAAATGGTTCAGTGGTAGTGAATGCAATAGGAGGCTCCTCAAAATCAGATCAAGTCCTCCTAGTATCAGCTAGATGACCAACAAGATCTCTTGCATCCTGAAGAGTACTATGGGCCCACTTGGGCCTCTTCTCTGGCTCTGCAACTACATCTAGATACACTGACTCTGCATCTGACTATACTAACTTTGTATCTGGATAATCCAAATCCTATGAATTAGAAAACTCATTTGAAGGAGAGTCGTCATGTGCATGCTCATCATCTCAGATAGGTGGAAGAATGAAGGTATCTGCATGCGGCTGTTGAGGTACATGTGAGACACTTTCCTCGAATTGCACACTATGCTCAATGATGAGCTGGTTTGAGGAAATATCAATAAGTCTATATCCCTACACACTTTCAGGGTATCCGACAGAGATACACTCAATGCTCTGTGGATCAAGTGCCTTCCTCTTTTCAGAGGGAATTTGGGCCCATGCACGTGAACCGAAAATACGAAAGTGGGTCACTTCCAGTTTGAGGTCGCTCCAAGCCTCGTAGGGGATCTATCCTTGACAGATATATGGGGAGATTTTTTTGAGTGTAGATTGCACAATTAAGTGCGTCGGTCTATAGTCTCTATGGAAGTGACTTTGCACATAGCATGCAATATGCCATCTCTTTTAGAGATCTATTTTTCCACTCAACAACTCCATTTTGTTGCAAAGTATAGGGAATTGTGTGCTGCAACTGAATCCCTGCCTCATGACAAAGATTCTAGATCTCATGATTGACATAATCTCCCCCGTTATCAGTTCAGAGGACTTTGATTTTCTTTCCTGACTATGTCTCAACCAGGGATTTGAAATCTTTGAGGTGTTGAAAGACCTCCGAATTTTTCCTGAGAAAGAAAATCCATGTGAAGCGTGAGAAATCATCAACAAAAATGAGCACGTACCTTGATTTTTTGATTGATGGATGCATAAAAGGGCCCATGAGGTCACTATGGATCAAATATAAAGGAGAGGAAGCTCTCTAAGTCTTTACTTTGTCGAATTTATCTTAAGGGTGTTTTCCAGGAACACATCCCTCACAGATTCCTTTGGAGAAATGGATGTCTGGTAGACCATCAACCAATCTTTGCTTACTAAGTTGTTGCATATATCTAAAATTCAAATGCTCAAACCTTTCGTGCCATATCCTAATTATCTCATCAGCATGGGTAAGCAGTAAAGCATAATCTAGTTCAATAAATTCAGAAAATGTATACAATCTAGATTGATGGTTTACCTCACTGGTAGCAACCCTGGAATTGGTTTGCATGTCATAGAATTCCACTCCATTAGGTGTGAATACGAATTTATTTCCGGTTCCAGAATTCATATTCTGATACATGGAGAGACGAATAATGAAAAGTTTGGGAACATGCAACATATTCTCGAAGCTTCCATTGGTGAGTTGAATCCTTCCTTTGCCGGTGACCACAACTGGAGGGTTGTCCCCCATCAGAATAGGAGGACCTTTGCATGCATCCAATGAAGAATACACTGCTTTTGTGGAATCCATGTGATGTGATGCTCCTAAATCTATGATCCAAGCATCGAGAGACGAGTTGATGGAAATCAAGGCATGGATATAATTGTCTTTCTTGGGATTCTGATCTTCTGGCTTATTCTTCTTGGCACCCTCGGGGATGTGATATCTAAGGTTGTTTTTCTAAAGTATTTGAGTCATTATATCTATTTGTTTCTGCATGAATGAGGATTCTATATGGAATCCTTTATGGAAGTATGTGCATTTCTCCCATTTTCTTCCCTTTCCACCTTTGGATCCGGAGGCATTAGTGAAGGGTTTTGAGTAACCTTCCTTCTTCACATTTTCATGAGATTTCGTTTTATCTTTATGTTTAGATTTATGATATTGATGGCTTCCATCTTGCATAGTAAGTGCATGTGAATTTGGCCATTTGATTTTTCCCATGTTGATGAGCTTGGTTTTATCTTGTGTCAGGGATTTGATAAATTCCTCAAGAGAAGGCATCTTTCAGGTGGCTCCAGAGGTGAATTTGAATAAATGGAATGCGGATACGAACATTGTAATACCCCAAGGACGAGACCCAGTTATATATATGTATTGTAAACATGTTTTGTAGGTTGGTGAGTTGAGAAATTCTAAGCTGGTAAGCTTATGTGCAAGTAGGCTGGAGAGCCTAGGTGTTAAAGGCTAAGAGCCTATTTTGTACATGTAATTATGAACTTTGTTAATATAAAAACATCGCTGCGTGTATACCGACCATGAAGAAAGAGTGACGGGGGACTAATATTCCACAACGCTGGACAAGGGAGGGGGCTAAGTGTTTGGGCCTAGGGGCTAAGCTAGGGGGCTTACCTCTAAAGGAATAATATTTTAATATTAATTCCTGAAGCCTAAGGTGGACATGTTGAATGTTGTCCTAAGTTCCTAGAAAGGGAATGTATGCTAAGTGGATTGCATGCATCTCCAGGGAGACATCTGTCGACCTGGACTCATGCAGTTAAAACCTAAGAGTCAAACGATGGAAGGTTTTTATTCCCCATTCTGGCATCCTCCACCTGAACTCGTTGGTCGGGGACGTCGATATCTGGTTACCTATGCACAGTTGAGAAAAATTCTCATGGGAAGGAGGTTCGCTTGCCATTTCCCATCCGTTGTCTAACCTATTGGGGCCTCTACGTCTGCCCTCTGCATAACCTCACACATCTGAGAAACCATTCGGGGAGGAAAAAGCTGACCTATGTGTCCTGTGAACCTAGGTTTATCCACACTACAAATTGGAGTTCGTGCCTTAACCATTTGGGGTTGCTGCCTTGTGTTCACCTGAGCCGTGTTGTGTCTTAGCGTTAGGCTGTTGGAATTTTCGGTGTCCATAATTGTTTCTGTTGCTGCTATCACTCGTATGCTAGATGAATGTTGTTGTAGTATTTATTAGGAGATGAATTGAATAAGTAGGCTGTCAGTCCTGTGAGCAACTCTCCCAGTAGAGAGAGTTTGCTGGGAAGTGAGTTCTCCTGGAAGGGAGTCCCGTAGCAGCTACAATACTCTGAGACTTTTGGTCCAGCCTATTGTTGAAGCCCAAGGTAAAGGAGGTGTACTACTAATGGACTTGTAGTAGTGAAGGTGTACTCTCCTAGGGTGGAGTAAGCGTGTGGGGAATGAGGGTCTGTGAGTTGTGGGCATAAGTGGCTCCTGGGATAAAAGATCCTTCCTGTTGTTTTGGGCATAAGCCTGCCCGTTAGATCTCATGGCAGATCATAATTTCGGAGTTCGATGATCGGGACAAGAGAGATGTGCCGATGCACAAAATTCCAAAGCCTTGAAGTGGATCTACACCGTAGATATAGAGAGGAGAGCTCGACCGTTGGATCAAGACAATGTTAAAAGGTCAAACACAGTAGTGAAGGGTGAAAGCTCCCGAAGAGCTGAAGTAGTGAGTCATGATGACATCACTTGGATTGACATGGACACATGGGTTGTGTGCCGCATATAAGTGGGTTCTGAACCCATGGAAGATTGAAATTCCATATGGAACATGATGTGACACCCATTTGATTGGGCCACGAGTCAGTCGCTATTATTTTGCCACGTGGCACTTCGTATGAGAATGGTTAGTGGGACCTGAGGTTACATAATGAAGTTATGTGTTGGAGGACCCACACTGGTGTTGATCACGACACATCCATATTGATGACTAGGAGGTATTGCCGGGACCCAAGTTGTTGTTGGACACACCTACCACACTTAGAGGGGGGGGTGAATGAGTGTGGGGATCTTTTTACCAAAAATTCCCTCTTACACAAAAAATCCTTAGTTAACATTCAAAATTTTCTCATTACTCATTGCTATCATTTATAATCATTTATATGTGAATACATATCAACAACATATATCAACAACATATCATCAACAAATCATCTCCACAAGGAACACAAAGAACACAAGATGTATGTACAATTTTTCTTTTTATTATGGACTTCAATCCAGGGATTTTTCAGCAACAANACATAAACAAGTGCATCAACCATGCACCAACCTGTGCCAAACAACCTGTAATCAACATGTACCATAAACAAGTGCATCCAACCATGTACCAAGTATATACCAATCATGTGTGAAATTATCATAAACAATGACTCATCAATATGTACCAACATCATAAACTATACACTTCATGTATGTGCCAACTCATCAATTGCTTGTCTCAACCATGACTAGTTTTGGATTAGTTAACAACCCCAACTTGAAATAATCATAACTTTGTACCTGTAATGAATAAAGATTTGAAACTGATACACAATGTTCTTCAGTGTGTTTTATGCAATTCCTATAGGTGGCACTACTTGCAACCTCTCAGAAAAGGCGTTATAGAAAAAATGGCATACCTTGCTGAATTGTGGATTATTCTAGAGAGTGACCTTGTAGAGCGTGGCCCACAAAAATTTTTCATTGAATTGATCTAAAAATGTTACACAACATACTAAAACCTATGCCCTAACCAAAACATTTTTTCTCACTGAATGTGGATCTGTTATGAATAAGTTATGACTTTTTTACCCGAAACACCTTTTTTTGACTAGTTTCAAGACTAGCCACAAACCCTATTTTCCACGGAGTGTAACTCCCAAAATACAATGACCCACAAGATGAATTTTTTACCACGAATACTTGGGTAGTTTTTCTCAATGGAATATCAATTTCATGGTATGAATCATTATAGAAACAAATTTATAGCGAAAATGGTGAGATGGCCTGTAAATAACATACCTTAGAAAGCACTATCAAAAGAATTTATCCTTCCTTGCATTTCGGCCTTCTTTTCTTCACCTTTCCTTAGAATTTAGGCTTATATATCCTTGGTTACCTCAGACACATATAGATATTCAATATTCTCAAGTGTTATTAAAATGAGAGAG